>JAJONR010000894.1:0-123752 GCA_029582245.1 Solanum etuberosum
GTTTGAATATTTTGAAATCGAATAATCAGTTTGAATATTTTATATTTTTCTCTATTTTAAATATATCCACTCTTAAAATCTCACATTTCAAAGAAAAATAAAATATATTAAATGATGAAAAAATTAATGAATTTTGCAAGAAATGGTAGGAATAAGAAGCAAAAAATGAAAAGAAATGAACTTTACTACAACCGAAGTGAAATTATGGAGCTCACGACCGAACCCACGAGTCTTAATATTTCGATTCAAGTGCATATAGTGTACACTCAATTAAAAGTTGGATAACTATTGTACACCTACACTAAGTTAACATACTATAAAATATTTAACTATATATTAAATTAGTAAAATAACCCACGCCTTGTGCGGAAATTTATTATCATGGAATTTATAAAATAATACTTAAAATCTATTAGTCATTAAAACTAAAACACTACATTATCTTACATACAAGATTACGTAGTAACGAACATTAATAATTTTATAATTTATCCTTTTGCTTCCAAGAAGTGTTACTATTAGATATTTTTGGGGAATCAAATGAACATCAACCTGATATATTAAATTTTCTAATAAATAAATAATCATTGTTGAAGGGATAAATAAATTTTAAAAGGCTGAAAAAAGTGAAGAAATATTCTAATTTTAACGTGTAGAAAGTACAACACTACCTTTTGTTTTACATATATAATTTTAAAGTTCCCTATTTAAATGTTTCATAAGAAATTATTAAAATAAAAAATTAAAAGAAGAATGTATCATATTGGACAACAATTTAACATATCATATATACTTGAAAGAGAAAAATATTAAACAAAATTATTCAGTTTGTTTGGGTGCTTTTTAAAAATCTGCATACCAGAGTGGTGTAGTTGAATTTGAAACTACACTTCTATTAAAATTGCACTGTCGAAAAATACATCTATTACTTTGCAGAAACAGAAATAAGCTATTTATCTTTCAGTTATTCACCTCTTATGGTCAAGAAATGTGGTGATAATAAATATTGGGAGTGAGATCCTAGTTTAACTCAGGTTCCAGTAAAACATTTTGTTGTGATTCCCTAAAACAGAGGAGACTCTCTACAAAATTATCCTCTCAACTCCAACAGATTAAAACTGGAGCCAATAAATAGCCTCTTTTCTATATATCTACTTAGCAGACCTCCTTTTAATAACACAAACTTAGTACATCAAACCAAAACCAAAAAAACAAAACGACAAAAACACAAACTTAGTACCAAAAGCATCACACTATCTAGTCTAGCTATTTGTGTTCCTCCGCCACAAATGTGATGTATTCTGAGAAGACAACATCACATTCCTGTTTTGGTCTCCAGAACCATGTTACCATTACAAGAAGATACCCAAGTATCTGCACAACTATCCATAAAAACCCAACACATGCTCTATGGGGGAGTCACAAAATCTATGTTAAAAGAACTACTTTTCTTTTTTCCTTTTTCAAGCCTCTCTTCTTCTGTTTTTTTTCCTCATATGGTGTAGCAACATCATAGTTAATTTTAGTTTTTTCCGTCTTGTGCTTGCCACCTATTTTAATGAAATAATCCACCTCATTCTTTGACCTGAATTTATCACCGGACACCGGTTCAATATCGTATCTATCAAAAATTCCTGCAGTGGCTCTAGTGATACAAACTTTTGTTTCAAACCTCCAATTCTCTGGCAACCACTTTGGCCTATCTAGATTCACCCGATGCATAGGCGTAATCTTCCTCTGAATCTGCAACTTACTCGGAGTTACATCAGACACCTTTCCTTCAATAGATCCATCACCTTTGTTTGGTGTGGTTGTCTCTACCCTAACATCCAACTCAACATCAATGTAGGTTCCCGACGGCAACAATAGGTCCGAAGGTATACCATCATTGCAGAAGTCGTCACAGGTACCAATTATCCGTGGGATAGAAGAGATAGCAGAGTCGGCCTTAGTCATCAGAGGAAGCTTTAAAAGAGTCAACGTGGAGAAAATGTTCATTATTTTGAAAATTTTATAATGGACTTCTTCTCCATTATTCCAAGGACTTTTTCTCCACATTGAATCTTTCAAAGATTCCTCCGATGACTAAGGCTGACTCCGCTGTCTCTTCTATCCCACCGATAATTGTTACCACCGACGACTTCTGCAATAATAGTATACCTTCAGACCCGTTGTTGTCGTCGGAAACCTACATTGATGTTGTGTTGGATGTTAGGGTAGAGAACACCACACCAAACAAAGGTGATGTACCTAATGGAGGAAAGTTGTCTGATATAACTCCGAGTAAGTTGCAGATTCAGAGGAAGATTATGCCTATGAGTCTGGTGAATAGATAGGTCGAAGTGGTTGCTAGATAATTGGAGGTATGAAACAAAATTTCATAACACTGGAGCCACTACAGGTATTGTTGATAGATACTATATTGAACAGGTGTCTGGGGGTAAATTCAGGTCAAATAATGAGGTCGATTATTTCCTGAAAGCAGGTGGCAAGCGCAAGAAGGCAAAAAATGGGCACCTTCTTGTAATGGTAACATAGTTCCTAGAGACCAAAACAAGAATGGGATGTTGTTTTCCTATAGTACATCTCATTTGTGGAAGAGGAATACAAATAGCTAGACTATATAGTGTGTCAAATTCCAATTGAATTGGGCTAATTTTATTTTGGCATAGAAAAAAAATAGGCAAAAATTTCTCCACCTAAATTATGCTCATGATATAATATTATATATTGTCGGCGCCTTTGAACTTTTCTTTTAAGTTTCAAGTATCAACCAATGACTTTAAAGAAAAAAGTAAAATAAAAAGTAATACAAGTTATTGAATTCTCCAAATATAATGAACTTTAACTTCCCAAATGAAATAGGAGACATAAATTATGTAGTGTCAATCACTCGAACTTATTATACATTATTTTCAGCTACTAATTGTGTTTTTTTTCAAGAACTCAAATATATTCAACATTGTTCTTTAATTAGTGTTATTGAACATTGATTAACTTGCCTACTTATTTGACTTGTTTTATTGTGCTCTACGAGAGTGATCGTGATTCAATGAATAGTCTTTTAAGGAAAGATCTAACAGACAATCAACAAAGCTGATCCTAGCAAAATTGGTGAAATTTGTCATATTATTCTCACTCAACAAGAGATCCGTTAAGATGATTAGAAGATATTTTGATCACCATCAAGAGGCTTACATGGTGGAAAAAGAGGAGGATTCTATACTAGGTATAGTAATGTCTTATAAGTATTGATTGAAACAATCAATCAACTGAATTACTAATAGCTCAAATTACACCTCAGGTTAAGAAGTATAACGCGGTCTCTATCAAACATAAAATCCAAATAGGTTGATTTAGTCACACTTATCAATTTCCAAGCTTTGGTACAAATACATCTATACCACGTTTTGGTATTTTATCCTTTTCATATAGGCTATTTCTTGTGTTAAGTTATAGCTTATTCGAATATGCCTTATTTCTAGTAGATTCTTTGCTTTTTACTTTGTAAGGAGAGAGTTTCCCTTATTTATGATTCTCTTGATACTTTGTATTTGAGAGGAGTCATTTCTTCTTAGGTGCTTAGTAATTCTAGGTTCCTTTTCTAGTATCGGTGATGAGCTGACCGTCCATAGTAAAAT
The DNA here is from genome assembly GCA_029582245.1 of Solanum etuberosum. Taxonomy (NCBI): domain Eukaryota; kingdom Viridiplantae; phylum Streptophyta; class Magnoliopsida; order Solanales; family Solanaceae; genus Solanum; species Solanum etuberosum. Next base: position 3,642 of record JAJONR010000894.1, read on the forward strand.
AACCGACGTATGAACCAAGTCTAATTAGGCTTCTAGTTTTGATATCACAATATGTGTTGATACTCGAGTCCTTGTCTTATTTCTTTATGCACTTAATTTTTGATATGTTTTGCTCAACGTAAAACAGAAGTTGCGAATGGAAAAAATAATACTCATCAGGCAAAAGTACTTCTACAAGCATCCAAGAGAAGTTCATAGCATTTGAAGTTCTTCTCGACCAATCAAACTACAGGACAAGTTACTTCCCAACAGAATATTAAGAAAGCAAAGAACTTATTTGATTAATTCAAATTCAGTGGAAAAGAGGCAAGATTCCCAAAAATATATACTCCTTCTGTTTCAAAAAGAGTGGCCTAATTTGACTTGGCACGGAATTTAAGAAAATAAAAAAGACTTTTGAATCATGTGGTCCTAAATTAAAGTTATATCAAATGTACCAAATTACCCTTTAATCTTGTGGTCTTAAACATGCCACGTGGAAAGCTGAAAGTAAAATGTTACCAAAAAAAGAAAGAGGTCATTGTTTTCGAAACAAACTAAAAACGAAAGGAGGTCATTCTTTTTGAAACGAAGGGAGTATATATTTTGTTCAACTTACAAAAAGCTGGCATATCAACAATTCTAACAGGATGTAAAAATAGCAAAAGTACAATCTAAACTGTTCCATGTAAAAAAGACTGATAATCCTGTGATTTCACAGTTTGCTTGGGAATACTCCTATATAGTACAGGCACAAAAGATAAGCTTTGTTTAAATAATTTCCAGATTCTACAAATATTAAACAATTTCACATAGCAATCACAAACATGTCATAGAGAAGTCCTGAAATTTCGACACCAGACAAAGATATAACACCACCATACTAAATAAGCACTCAGCGAGAACTTGTTTGTGCACAATCCTTGTCCAATCATTTAAGAACATAGCATCAATGTGATCGCAGAGGATAGGCTCCGGGGTATTGACCTGGAAAGAAAACAGAGGGATATAGTTAACCCTAATTGGCATGCCAGGGGAGAGTAGGAAATTCACATCTTACAAGAATATTTACCTGAAGCTTATGAGTAAGGTGAAGGATAAGCAGCTGATTGAGGGGGATAATGAAATGCTGGATATACTGCTGAAGGGGGTGGGACTTTGGGATAAGGATATGGTGGATAATATGGTGAAGGAGGCGAGGTTGTGGAATAAGGAGAGGGTGCTGGATAGCCAACAACTGGTGGGTAAGAAGCTGCATATAGTGGAGCTGCCGAATACGGATATGATCCTGGAGTTGGTAAGTAAAGAGGATGTGAAAAGCGAGAAAGTTAAAGCAACTAGAGGTCACAAAAATGAAACGATAACGGAAAACCTAACTATATAGCACATGAGTCTAGGAAAGGACAAACGGGTAAGCTAATCAACTAACAATAACCTAATTGGACCCCATAAGCCTAGAAGGTACACTCTTGTAAAAGTTATTAAGTCAAGCGGAACCCCATAAGCCCGATGAGTACACAGAAGAGCTAAGGAAACTATTGGCTATGTTTAAGAGTATTCCAGAACTGCAATAGCTGTCCATGGAATTGAACCGCAGTATAGGTAGTATAAAGAACCCAATAGAATCACCAAGTCAGGGCTCGAACCCGACTAATAGAAGTGATGTCTAAATTATAATCGTGGCTAGAAGAAATACACATGAACCTCGACACATGGATAGTAATCATGTACACGGAGTTCGAATCGTGGATAATAGACTCTGAATGTCTCCAAATCACCGCTCTTCCTTATTCTTGACCACACCATTGAGAGAAATCATCTTAAGAGTCACTAGGGACCCACTCAGTTCCAAAATCTAAGACCCGATCCAATATGGCCTACAAGGCTCGATACTGCCAAAGAACATATTCGGGTTGAAACATAAGGAAAATTATGGATGAACGGTCATAAGAGCTGAGTTTTCACGGAGCTAAGGATTCAGACTATCAAACCAAAGTTAACCATATTAATCTAAAAGGACCTAAGTCGTCTGAAGTGATTTGAAGTCTCGCACGCTCTTTTTGATCAGGAGCGGGGTAGGCAATTTATGTCGGTGCTGGCGATTGCGGCAGTCAGCTCCAAATTGTGAGTCTAAGGCAGTCACTAGCCTACACCTAGGCTAAGGCCAAGTACAAGCTACTAAAAAAATATAAGTGACAAAGCAGATACAACAAAGCATAAAACAACCAATGCAACTAGAGTAGGCATGCTCGATTCCTCAAAATCTTCCCAAAAATACGGCTAAGGCATGATTTCTAATCACTAACATAATACAAACTACAAACGCATCTCAAAACTAGCTAATCAATATGAATTCATAATCACAAGCTCAATCTAAAGTAAGGTAAGTCGTAACCTACCTCAAAGCTAACTGTGCGCGTTACAAAACCACTATTCTGGAGCTTTGTTGTTACTAACGTATCCGATTGCTGCCACACTACCAAATAAACTATCACAACGTCAATACGAAATTTTTTGACACCAACATCGAAACAAATGAAGATTATTCCAAAATCAACTAAAAAATAAAATTATTGGACTCGCGTTGGAAATCCTAAAATTGATTATGTCAACTGGTTCCATTTTACTCAAGAACTTGTGCCCAGAAATTGATCTCAGAAAACAGCAAAATCAGATCATGCAACAATCTCATATAAAAATCACCATTAAAGAGGTAACCAAGGTCTCTCGAGATAATAATTTATTTTTGATATGCGCTCCCCACACCTTTCCTATGATCCCAACATGCAGCCTCGCAAATTCCCAACAATTATAAATTTAAATCACCCAAAAGGGAGTTCTGTAACTCAAGATATCTGTTAGGACCGAAATAATTAGGTGTCATGCGGAAGCTAGCAAAGCAATCCTCGAAAGAGCACGAGTAAGAAGACATATGAAAAATATACCAAAAGACACAAAGATTTAGCATGGTTCGGTCAATCGACCTACATCCACAAAGGAGATGAGCAATCCACTATAAATATGAGAGTACAAAATATAGAGAGAAATAACCTCAACCAATTCACTCAGAATACATGGGAGGTTCACACAAGTCATAACGTATCACTTGTACCCCACAAATTCTCCCCCTAACCAAAACTCCCAAAGCCCTTAGGACTACATTGTGGATGCTTATTAAGTTGGAAGGAACAAGCTTCTTTTTGTAGAGTCCTAAACCGTTTCCTACAAGAAAAGGATTAGCCAAATCTTAAACCTTTTCCTAAAAGGAAAATCTATTTATGGTAAGAAACTCAGGACAATTAATACCCAATAAATCTCCCCCTTCTCCTGAATTTCTGACAAAATAAATTTGTCCACTTTCTTCACATAATCTTTAGGATCTTGTATCTCTTCTCCATAATCTCCTCCATCAAATCTACGTCTCGACACAGAGAACCTCTCTAAAATAATTTCTCCAACAAAATCTTCATTACTGTCAAAAAGGTTGCGGCTAGAACTACACCTGCCAAGATGAACACCAAGTTTAACGTGGAAAAATCCTTCAAACCGAAGGTAACCACGACGGGATCGACAAGATCCGAATTGCTTCACTATAACAATAAGAGGGTTACAAATATTCTTCTAATGGCTACACAACAAGTGCCAAAAGAGAATAAACAATAGCTACACCAACAAAAGATAAATAGAAAGAAACACCACCCAAACCCAGTTGCTGTTCGGGACCTAAAACAGGATCTTACTGACCTCCGAATCTGATCTACAATGTTCAAATCAACCACCAAGATGTCAGGAACACTGAGTCCAAATTTCAGCCCGATCCAACGGCTAGTTAATCAGGAAACACGATCTGAAGGTTGCTGGTCGGAGAAAAAAAACTACAGCAAAAGAACCCTTTTTCTTCTCTCTTCTCTCTCGTTGAAAGATCTTTCAAAAACCTCTCGTCTGTACTAATGTCTTTCAAAGACAATACTAATGAGCAATTGAATTATTCTCTCAAGACCATCCTCTATTTATAGAGTTGTGCTTTTCCTTACAAAGCCAAAACCAACTCCAAATAGGATTACAATTCCAATCATTTTCCTAATAGAATTGGAAACCAAATAAAGAGAATAATTCCAATCCTTTTTCAAGTAGGATTAGGCCATGGGCCTTTTACTGGAACATGGGCAATAGCCCATAAAAATCCCCCTCCAGCCAAGGGGTCAAATGGACTTCAAGTGGAGGAACTCTTGACAGGATTCCTGCCTGCTACACTTCTACAAAACTCATGCTTGTCTACGATGGCTTCTTTCCACTTATCTCTATGAGTATCTAACATGACTTCATCATAACCTTCAGGTTCTCCCATGTTAGTCAATAGAATATACTCATTAGGAGAATAATGTGTTGAGCTTCGCTTCTCTCTAGTGGATCTTCTACAAGAGGTTTCTGGAGCATCCAAATTATTCATCTCAACATTAGTTGGTTGATGATCAACCACAACATCATCAATAGGAACATCTATAGGTTCTACTCCCTAATCATTATCTGCATCATTATCTTGGGTTCCTTCATGTGCAAAATATGTATCAATAATAGGAAGTGGATCAGCATCAACTAAGCTCTCATCAATATGAGAATCTTGTTTCTTAGCCTTGTCAATATCTTCAATAGTTTGATCTTCAAAGAACACAACATCATGAATTCTAATGAGCTTCTTATCAATTGGATCATAAAAGCGATATCCAAACTCATCTTGACCATAACCAATGAAAATGCACTGCTTAGTTTTAACATCAAATTTTGACCTCTCATCTTTTGGAACATGCACACAAGCTTTACACCCAAAAACTTTCAAGTGATCATAAGAAACATCCTTAGCAAACCATTTAATTGAGGAGTTTTTGGAGGACTTTTTTGATGACGAATTCCTTGCGATTTGCAGTAGTTATCAAAGGGACCAATATACTCACCACCATTATCAGTGCGAATACATTTTAATTTCTTTCCCGTTTGTCTCTCAGATAAGGCTTGAAACTCTATAAACACATCAAGTACTTGATCTGTGGATTTTAAAGGATATACTCAAATCTTGCGAGAATGATCATCAATGAAAGTTGCAAAATAAAGTGCACCATCTTTTGACTTCACTTTAAAGGGACCACACAAATCAGAGTGTACTAGATCCAGTAGCTCAGACTCTCTTGAAGGAAAATGACTATGAAAAGAAACTCTTTTCTTTTTCCCAGCTAAGCAATGAATACATCTTTTCACCTTTGCTTGTTTCATACCAGCAAGAAAATTCTTCTTAGCCAAATAGGTGATCCCCCTCTCGCTCATATGACTAAGTCTCTTGTGCCACAATTTTGATAAAGTCTCGCTTTCCACCAAATTTATAGAGTCACCAAGAATTGATCCTTGTGTCACGTATAAATTTGAATGCTTTCTTCCTCGAGCTATAATCAATGAGCCTTTGGTGAGCTTCCATTGGCCATTGAACAAGTCATTATGATAGCCATTATCATCTAGTTGTCCTACAGATATCAAATTCACGGGTATGTCTGGAGCATGCTTGACATTCTGAAGGACTAACTTTGAACCAATATTGGTTTTCAAACACATTGTGCCAACACCAAACACCTTAACCTCACCAACATTACCCATCTTTAACACCTCAGAGTTAACAGAAGTATAAGATGAAAAAAAGTCTTTTCTTGGTGTGACATGTGATGTAGCTCCAGAATCTACTATCATACTTGTATCTTGATATACGAAATTGATGACGTCTTTATTACAAGTGAAGAAAGGGCCATCTCGGACAACATCAACAACATTGTTTCCGTTATTTTCTTCTTTCTTCCCTTCTTTAAGATCTTGCTTCAACTGCTTGCCAAATTTTCTAATATGTCCTTTCTTTCCACAATGATGGCATATAATATTTTGATTCCTGAATCTTGACTTGCTTCTACTTACACTTCTACTCCTCGAATCTCTTGTCTTATCTCTCCCTCGATCTTCTGTATATAAAATATCTAAATGTGAGGATGTGTGTAACACCTCGGAAATCAAACTTAGAAAACTGCAGCAGAAAAACACCTGAAACAGTGAATCACAACAGGGTTCACAGACTGTGAAAGTGACCACGGTCCGTTGACCTGCCCGTGGAGTCACACCCTCCCAGTAGTGGTGGACCATGGAGCCCTTCACGTGCTGTGGACCACCAAATGAGCCATACTGTTGCTCGTGGTTGGTGAGGTGATATACCGTGAGTTTACAATATTTTTGATACATTTCACTTAGAAGTTGTGTGTGTCTAGAGCTATATTGTATTATAATTAATGTCTATGTGCTATGTTTGTAGGAAATAGGATTGGACGCGGTTGATGAAGACGAAAAGCTAAAATTATGCAGAAGGGGCCACCGGTGGAAGTCACCACGGACCATCGATGGGCAGGTGTAGATGGAGCATCAGGGAAGTCCGACCAAGTGTGGAACTACGGAGCAACTGACGGACCGTAGGTCGACCCACGAGCTGTCCTGCACATCCGTCGTTGATGATCTGGGAGTTGAAGTTCTAGTACCTGATGAAAAACCTTTAGTATGGAGCCACAGAAGGGGACCTACAGACCGTAGGTCGACCCACGGTCCGTAGGTCGAGTTGTCGAATGAAGCCGCGTTCCAGAAGTTTATTTCCTTATTTCATTTTCTTTTTATTTGGGACTTGTTTTTCTATAAATAGGAGTTATAAACCTCATTTTTGGGGGTTAGACATTATTGTAAACTCTTAGTTTTTGGTGTTTTGGGAATTAACTTGCAAACTTTAACAATTGATTTCCGAAATTCGTTTGATAAGATTTTGACTTTGAATTTCAATTCAAGATTCATTTTTTCATCTATTCTTCTCGTAAGTTCATGAATTCGTTTTACCCAATTATGAATTGTGTTCTTTCAAGCATGAGTAGCTAAATCCATAACAAGGGTTGTGGGAACCATGAGCAATTAACAAAGTATGAATAATAATTACGTAATTCTTGAATAGTGTGCATGCATGCATTGTTAATTCTTTCGCTTAGAAGTCTTTTTAACGGTTGCAAACGTTAGAACCCGCCTCGTTTCTACCTGCCGGACCAAGGACGTAGTTAATGAGAAAAGAATTAACAACAGAGATTTAGTGGATGCTATCTAATAGTCTAATGTCAATTGGTGCGAGGGTGAAAACTAAGCCATACATTGATGTGATGTCTAATCTGAGGTAAAGGTAAGAGTTAGTAAAGTATACACTCGTAGCCGGACTAAGGTGCATAGTGACATTCTTTATTTGGAGGACCAATCACTTAGGGATACATAACTTACCAACTTTACATGTTAAACACTAGAAAATGATTACTATTATTAGGATTACCGCGTTAAGAGCTTATGAGGAACAAATATGCACTAGTTTCTTTCTCATATTGATATTTCTAAAGTTGAATCTTGTCTACTTGTTACTTAAGCAATCTAAACTGTTACTTACTTACAAAATCCCCCCTGTTTAATTTCCTCGGAAATAATTTGACTAAACGGATATAATAGTGAGTTAAGCTTAAGTCTAAATCATTTTCCTCGTGGGATCGACCCCAACCTACAAGTTGGGTTCTTTACTTGATAACGATCGCTTATACTTTTTTAGGGAGGTGTAATTTGAGCGTATCAAATTTTGGCGCCGCTGCCGGAGAATTTGGCTTTTAGATTAAGTTTAACTACATTATTAAACTTTAGTCAAGTATTTCCTAATTTTACGTTTTGGTTTTATTTTTGTTTTGTACAGGTTTCTACTCTAGTGTATGCCAAGCACACAGAGTCGAGGCGAACCACTGACCCCCTACGATCCAGAGTTGAGTAAAACTTTGAGAAAAATGAATAATCAAGGGGTTCAAAATAATCCAATCAGAGAGGATCTTGGAGATGGAGTGGAAGTGCAGCCTCCAAGAGTTATTAATGTGCCCGCTTAGGTCATGGTGGTAATCTAATCAGAAATGTGGAAAGGGTTCAGAATCCACCAGCACCTAGGTTTCATGAGCATTATAGGGCTAATTATGATGCGACCACCTCAGATGGTCCTATTGTTCTTCCACCTCTACCTCCAAGTCACACATTTGTGATCACTAGCAGTTTGATACAGATGCTTACATCGAGAGGGTTATTTGCTGGGTTGGCTTCGGAGGATACCTATGCTCATATGGCTAAGCTTTCCAGTGTGTGCAAAAGTTGTGTTGGGCGACCAAAGTTAGATATGGATGTCATCGGTCTGAGGGTCTTTCCACTATCACTGATGGGAGATGCTTCTACGTAGTTTTCTGAGTTACCATACAATTCGATCTATACATGGGACCAAATGCACAAGGTGTTCACAGCAAGATACTTTCCTGTGTCCAAGAAGTGAAATTATAAAGATAAACTGAACAACTTCGCGGCATTAACAGGAGAGTCAATAAGCAGTTCTTGGGATAGATTCACCGGGTTCATCAGAAGTGTACCAAATCACCACATTGATTATGAGTCTTTGAAGGAGTATTTCTATAGAGGGCAGGATGACAATGGAAGAGCCGTGCTAGATACTATTGCCGGAGGATCATATGGTGAATGCACCTTTGAGGAGATGGCTGAGAAGATTGAGAGGATTTCCCAAAACAACAAAGCCTGGAGCACTAGAAAGGAAAACACTAATAGGACCACATTCATTGTTCAAGCCGCACCCAACCAAGCCAATGATGACATTCGGGAAGAGATGGCACAGATGAGAATAAAATTGGGTTTGGTACTAAAGCATGTGAGTGGGAGTGCGGAAAAGGTAAATGCGGTGAATTATATAACTAGATCTCCACCACCACCCATTGAGGAGTGCTACTATGAGGAGGATGCGTACTTTGTAAATGATCAGACGGGGGTTTTCAGAACCAACGCCCAAGGTTCCAACTAGGATAATTGGCGCCAAGGTTAAGGAAACCAAGGTCGGAACTATGGAAGCTACAATTGTAAGGGTAACTACAACCGTGAGGGTAATTATGTCCGGGATGGGAACTAAAATCGTGACACCAACTACAACCGAAATAACTATGGCAACAGGAATGATAAGGCTGGGCCCTATGTTCCTCCTGGTAATAGAGAGGGTGGTAGTAGTATGTCAAGAATTGAGGATATGATGCAGAAGATGATGAAGAGGTTTGATGCAACTGATGAGAATTTGAAAGAGATGCGAAATGACTTGTCTGGAATAGGTAAAAAAGTTGATGCCCATGCAGTGTCTATCAAGCAACTTGAGCAGCAGTTAGTCAGTTGTCCACCAATGCAAATCCACGTTAGCCTAGCACACTTCCTAGTAACTCCATCTAGAATCTGAAAAATGATGGGCATTGTATGACAGTCACTACTCGCGGAGGAAAATAGACCATTGATCCACCCATGCCGTCTGAGGTTGAAAAAGTGGTAGAGAATGATGAGAATGAGATTGAGGTTACTGAAGGCCCAAAAGATAATGCGGAAAAAGAAGCTGAGGTGACTCAAAAGGTTATTCCTATGCCTCGACCGCCGCCTCCGTTCCCATAGAGATTGGTGAAAAAGACCGAAGAGGGTAAATACTGCAGGTTCATAACTATGTTGAAGCAGATTTCCATCAATGTTCTGTTGATAGAAACCTTGGAGCAAATGTCTGGGTATGCGAAATTTATGAAATATTTGGTGACCAAAAATAGGGTTGTGAGTTTTGAGAATGATGAGAGAATGCAACATTACAGTGCCATTGCTACTAGGTCACTTGTGCAAAAGAAGGAGGATCCTGGAGCTTTCACTATCCCTTGCACCATTAGGGTTATGCACTTTGCGAAAGCTTTGTGTGATTTAGGTGCCAGCATTAACTTGATGTCGTTGTCCATTTATATGAAGTTGGGTTTAGGGGCTCCAAAACCGACTGCGATGCATTTACTTATGGCTGACCGAACTGTGAAGAGACCCATTGGAGTGCTCCAAGATGTTCTTGTGAAAGTGGAGTCATTCATATTTCCAGCAGACTTTGTGATACTTGATTGTGAGGTTGATTTTGAGGTCCCCATCATCTTAGGGAGACCATTCCTTGCTACTAGGCGTGCCTTAGTCGATATGGATAGAGGATTGATGAAGTTCCGATTGAACAATAAGGAGGTTACTTTCAAAATTTGTAGGTCTATGAAGCAGGAAAGTGATCTGAAAGCGGTTTCTGTGGTAAATCACATTGTGGAGCAGGATTCTAAAGTGTCTATTGAAGAGAGGTTGGTTGTTGATGCACTAGCAGCGGTAATAATAAACTTTGACAGTGATGGGATTGATGACTATGATGAGTTAGTTGCCGCACTTGATAGGTTCGAATTCCATTCCAAGCCAAAAAGATTGGAGTTAGATATGAAGAATCGTGATTCACCGCCTGCAAAACCGTCTATAGATGAGTCTCCAAAACTGGAACTCAAGGCTCTACCACCCCACTTGAGGTATGTTTTCTTAGGAAAGGCTAGCACTTTACCGGTAATCATTGTTGTGGATTTGAGTGTGGAGAAAGTTGAGGCCTTGGTTTCTGTATTAAAGAGGTTCAAAAGGGCTATTAGGTGGACTATTGCGGACATTATTGGGATCCCTCCGGGCATTTGTTCTCACAAAATTCAACTCATGCCAGACAGTAAGCCTAGTATTGAGCACCAAAGAAGATTAAATCCCCCTATGTAAGAGGTTGTGAAAAAGGAGATCATTAAATGGTTGGATGCTGGAGTTATTTATCCCATTGCTGATAGTAGTTGGGTGTGTCCTGTTCAATGTCTGCCCAAGAAAGGGGGAATCACTGTGGTTCCAAACGCTAAGAATGAGCTTATTCTAATGAGGTCGGTGACTGATTGGAGAGTGTGCATGGACTACCGCAAACTAAATGCATGGACAGAAAAAGATCACTTCCCAATGCCGTTCATGGATTAGATGTTGGATCGTCTCGCTGGTAAGGGTTGGTATTATTTTCTAGATGGGTACTCAAGCTACAATCAAATCTCCATAGTTCCGGAAGACCAAGAGAAGACCACATTCACTTGTCCTTATGGGACTTTCACCTTCAAAATAATGCCATTCGGGTTGTTTAATGCTCCAGCAACTTTTCAGCGGTGTATGATGTCGATCTTTTCAGATATGGTGGAGGACACTATTGGTATTTATGGATGATTTTTCTGTGGTAGGTGACTCATTTGATGGTTGTTTGATGCATCTGGCCGAGGTACTGAAACGTTGTGAAGAGTGCAATCTTGTGCTCGATTGGGAAAAGTGTCACTTCATGGTAAAAGAAGGGATAGTTCTGGGTCATCGTATTTCTGAGAAAGGTATTGAGGTTGATAGAACCAAAGTTGAGGTAATAGAAAAGCTTCCACCACCTATCTCTGTAAAGGGTGTTAGAAGTTTTCTTGGGCATGCAGGTTTCTACCGGAGGTTCATAAAAGATTTCTCAAAAATTGCACACCTATTGTGCAAATTGCTCGAAAAGGAGTCTAAGTTCTATTTTGATGATGCTTGTCTGAGAGCATTTGGAGAGTTGAAGGCCAAGTTAACTTCCACACCTATCATTATTTCACCGGATTGGGGACAACCGTTTGAAGTTATGTGTGATGTGAGCAGGGTGTCTCTTGGAGTAGTATTGGGCCAGAGGCGAGAAAAGATTCTTCATCCGATTTACTATGCCAGCAAAGCACTGAATGTGGCTCAAAAGAACTATACTGTGACTGAACAAGAACTCCTTGCTGTGGTTTTCGCATTTGAAAAATTTAGGTCCTACTTGCTTGGTTCTAAGGTCATAGTGCATACTGACCATTCTGCATTGAGGTACCTTATGGCTAAAAAGGATGCGAAACCGAGGTTGATTAGATGGGTGTTGTTGTTGCAAGAGTTTGAGTTTGAGGTGAAAGATAGAAAGGGGACCGAAAATCAAGTTGCCGATCATTTGTCCAGATTAGAGGAGGAAGCTATAGTCAAGTTTGAGGATGGTGTTGAGATTAATGATGCATTCCCAGACCAACAGGTATTGGCTGCTTCTTATGATCTTATTCCTTGGTTCACAGATTTTGCTAATTACTTGGCAAGCGATTTGGTTCCTTCGAATTTGTCATTTCACCAAAGAAAAAAATTTATGCATGATGTGAAAAAGTTCTTTTGGGATCAGCCTTACTTGTTTCGTACATGTGCTGATGGGATTATTTGTCGCTGTGTGCCCGAGGTTGAGATGATGAGTATACTAGAGGCGTGTCATTCATCGCCTGTTGGTGGACACCATAGTTGTATTCGGACTGCTCATAAAATCTTGCAGTGTTGGTATTACTGGCCTACCATCCACCAAGATGCTCATGATTTCGCCAAATCTTGTGACCGTTGCCAAAGAGAAGGAGGAATTTCAAAGAAGCAAGAGCTACCTATGAATCTGATATTGGTGATTGAGCTATTTGATGTCTGGGGCCTTGACTTCATAGGTTCATTTGTAAGTTCACATGTGATAAAGTATATTCTTGTTGCGGTTGACTATGTATTGAAATGAGTGGAAGCAATTGCGCTTTCAAACAATGAGGGTAAGAGTGTCACCGAATTCCTGAAAAAGAGTATCTTCTCCAGATTTGGTACACCTAGGGCTATTATCAGCGATAGAGGTTCTCAGTTTTGTAATAAATTGTTCAAGGCACTGCTAGAGAAATATGGAGTTCATCACAATGTAGCTACTCCTTACAATTCGCAGTCTAGTGGGAAAGTTAAGGTGTCAAACAGAGAGATAAAGCAAATCCTTGCAAAGACTGTGAACGCCAACCAAACTGATTGGTCAAGAAGGGTAGATGATGCTCTATGGGCCTATCACACCGCATTCAAGAATCCCATAGGTATGTTCCCCTACCAACTTGTATATAGGAAGTCATGCCATTTGCCTGTAGAGCTAGAGCATAAAGCAATGTGGGCGTTGAAGAAGTTGAATTTGGATTGGGGCGCCGCATCGAGTCAAAGACTGAATGACATGAATGAGCTTGATGAGTTTCGCCTAAAAGCATATGAAAGTTCAGCCTTGTACAAAGAGAAGATGAAGAAGTATCATGATCAAAAGATTGAAAAACGTGAATTTGTTGTGGCTGATCTGGTGCTTTTATTCAACTCAAGGTTGCGCTGGTTTCCTGGCAATCTCAAGTCCAAGTGGACCGGGCCATTCAACGTCACACAAGTATTTCCATATGGAGCGGTCGAGCTCGAGAACAAGGTTCAAAGTGAACGGACAGAGGATCAAGGTCTACATGGGTAAATCGGAGAATGTGCAAGAAGTGATTGAGGCCTATTATCTTGATGAAGTCTGAGTAATCAAGGTGTCTGCGTCGTACCGCGACGTTAAATCAAGCGCTGCTTGGGAGGCAACCCAAGATGTACAATCTAGCCAACTATAGGTTTTTCTTTTCGATATAGGAGTTTTCTTCTGTTATTTTGATTTTTGTAGCTCTTTTGATAGGTGTTTTATTTTTGTATTAGTGTTGGCTAGATATAGAATAGGGTCCATGCCTAAAAAGTGTCCAGAAAATGTAAAAAGAAAGTCCTAATGGTTTCTTCGTGTGTAGGGATGAATGGCAAAAATCTGCAGAAAATAGCTGTGTAGTGGTCTATGGACCCCATCGCCGGTCCTTTGGTCCATCCACGGACCGTGGATGGCATCCGTAGATTCCAGGTAAGTGTCTAAATTTTCTAAGTGTTAGAGTGACCTATGGACCAGACCTATGGTCCGTAGGTCAACCCACGGACCGTTGACGGGGTCTCGTGGGTCCAAAATTAGGGTTTGCCTGACCCGACCCGGACCCCTTTTTTGTAATAAAAACCATTCGTTTTAAAACCATTCCCCACTTCCAAAACTCCCTCCCAACCATTTTTCAACTCTCCAAATACCCATATTCATCCATAAATCCCCTAAATCACTCACATATCAATTACCCATATCCCATATACTCACTCTCCTCCCACATAGCATTCCATCACCTCTAAATTCTTCCCCATCACTGTCACTGTCCGGGTTCGGTGTCAAAAGGCCAGGAAAGGTTCAAGGAGTTTATTGCACTACCACACTCACCCACTTCGATTACTTGCAAGGTAAACGACTTCACCCTAACCTTGAATTCACTGTTCATTGTTTATATCATGAAGTCACGAAGTTGGATCTTGACCTTGGGTTGTTAATCTTCTAGTTTAACATCGATTTGTAGTTAGAAACACCCTTGGAACGATATAATGTGAGTGTGTTATTAGTTAAAACCACATAAATCGGTTAATAGGTCTGAATTGGAAGTTTTGACTTAGGGTTCGTATGTTTCGATTTGTTAAAATGTTAAAATGTGTGTCAACAGAACCCTAAGGATGATAAACTACCAAAATATATGTTGAAATGCATGTGTAGGCCTAGTATGCTTGTATAATTGTTGAAATATTGCATGCATTGTGCTTTAACTCTGAATCCTGGTACAACACTGACCCACGACATTGATCCACAGACCGTAGGTCGAGGCCCGTGGATCAGTGGCACACCTAATTTTCTTAAGTGTAGAACAGCAGTGTGGACTACGGTCCGTCGTTCCATCGATGGACCGTTCTGAACATCCGTGGTTCCAACATCTGGGACCTAAATTTAAACCATTTGACCCACGGAGGGGACCCACGGACCATCGTTCCATCGACGGACCGTAGGTATCCATCGTAGGTCGACAATTCAGCTACTATCCCGAATTTTTTTTTAGTTTGTGTTTTGGTCCGACTCTTGTTCTAAAATTATTCCATGAGTATTATTGCACTATTTTGGTACTAACTAACTTCCACAGTTACCATGGCCCCAAAGCAAGCTCTGACCTACACCGCCAAGGGAAAATCAAAATCCGTTGCTCCCTCTTTTTGGTTGATCGATGAGGATACAGAGTACATTACACCTCGCACTAGGACCTCCCCCACTGCTCCCCGCACTACATGGAATAGATCTCGACAAGTGATCTCCGACGTGGTCACTGCCCCCAAGTCTGAGGAGGGGGCCACACTGATCGGCTCACAGGCTGGCTGAGAGTCCCCATCCGGCTCCAGCTCCATTGGCAGCACCGCCTCTTCATCTAAGACTGATAGCATAGGAGATACTCTACTACCCCCCGTTCTGAGCCTGCACCAGTTTCTACGGAGCCTAACAGGTGGTGCGTGGAGGGCCAATTTCAGATATACACCGATGCTCGCATGCTGAATGAGTATGAGAAGATGGCCCGACTAGTCACTGAGGAGCGCCGGGTTCTCACATGTAGCCTCCACACCGCTCCAGTCATTGAGGAGCTCTTCCGGAGGCACATATGTGAGTGGATGGCACAGACTCCAAGCACATACATCGAGGAGATAGTAAGGGAGTTCTACGCTTCCTATGCCGCCACCATCAGAGGTTCCATCTCCAAGCGCGCCAAGCCCACCGCTCAGCCTCCACTTCAGTCTACCTTAGTGCGGGGTTTTCCAGTTGATATATAAGAGGTCACCCTCCGCAGGTTTATCTATGGCCCGGACCACACTCTGACCATCAATACAACATAATTTGACTATCGGATGGGCATCATTCAGAGCAGGGCATTTCAAAGAAATGCTGAGCAGAGGGAGTCACTTGTGTGATGGCTGGCACGACATATTGCTACGGATGGTGAGCATGCTGGGTGGGTCCGGTCTCCTAGCTTGGGTATCAAGAAGGCGACACTGAGCTTCGCTGCAAAATTCTTTTGGTTGTTGGTCCAAAATTGACTGTCCCCGACTCAGGCGGACAATGTGGTCACATGGGACCGGGCCATGATGATTGCAGCCCTTATAGCAGGTTTGGAGGTTCACTTTGCCCACATCTTGATTCTGGAGATTCATGAGAGGGCCTTCAAGGCCACCACCACCCTGCCATTCCCATGCCTCATCTTCCAACTATGCAGGGATGCGTCTGTTCCAGTGTGTCATTGTGACTGGTTGTTTTGTGCAACCAAAACTCTTGATATCGGGCTTATTCGGGATGACTCCAATTTAGCCGCACCTCACAGAGAGCCACATATTAAAGTACCACCATTGGGAGATGATGTTGCTGCGGATGTGGAGCAGATGCAGGTTGATAACACTACCCCTCTAGGCCCTACAACGGATACCCAGGCTCCTCCATCTTCGGCCACTAGTAAGGCCCCTAGCTTTGCTCGAGCCACGCCACCCTATGGATCCACTCTTGTTCCTCTAGCTCGACTTCAGAATCTAGAGACTCAGATGGCCACACTACTGCAGCATGTAAAGCTGTGGATGCAACCTCTATTACGGAGTCCGAGGCCAGGATGGAGCACATGATGGATCAGAAGGTTCAGGCCGTTCATAAGCACCTGGATGCTTTTGAGGAGAGAGTTTTGGAGAGGCCAGCCCTGACTGTTGATGTGACCACTTTCCAACAGGAGTTGGTGAGCCTTCATGCTGATGTTGCTGCACTCCTAGCCCCCCAGAGACTGAGCCAGAGTCTGCCCCTACAGTGGTGGAGGATGATGTGGTGCTGACAGCCTTATTCGGCGATACTATACCGCCACCAGATTCCTCCCGTGCTGCTGGGAAATGCCACCACTCCAACCGTACTTCTGATGCTGATGTGGAGCGCAGATTAAAAAAGAAGGATCGCCAGCAGACTGAGGAGGCTCGGAGGGCATCCATCCTAGATGAGAAGCTGAGACAGAAGCGGGCCATGGAGATTGGTGTGGGCCCATTAGGCAATGTGAGCACTACTGAGGGTGCTACTTTTGTGGATGAGGGCGCTACTGATGGCGTCCCGAGTATTGATCCAGCAGGCTCCAGGAAACCAAACCCACCCGCTTCTTGAGTGGTCTTCGGCACATTTGCGCCACAGGTTTGCTTCACCATCACCTATGCATTATATTTTGCTTTATGTGCATTGAGGGAAATTGCACCTTATTTTGTTGGGGGTGGGGTAAATGGATTAGAGTGTTAGGGTGAAGTCTGAGTAACCCAACTCATAATCCTCCTTTGGGGTTTTCTTGCCTGTGTTCTTTTCCCCCAAAGTACTGTTTACTTTTATGTTGAACCGACATGTATTTAGGAATGTATGTGTAGAATTAAGTAGAAGAATAAATGCATGATGGCATAAAAAACATGAAATTGATACCCCTCCAATATTTATGAAATATGCTAGAATCTATAGGCTTGATGAGTTGAATGTGTTGGCTCTTAATATGACATGATAAATAACCGATTTGACCTCATGAATTAAGCTAAAACTTGAACTGGGTAATCTGATAATCCGATAATGAAATAATGTGCCAAGTCTGAGTAAGAAAAGTTTGAATTTTCAGACAGTAATGTGCCAATCTAGAACTTGCCCCGTTGGTCATGCTAAGATAATCTAAGCTAGAAATTGGGAAATGATCATAGGCCCTTGTTCTAATAAAGTCCACTCAAGCCTAAAATGATCCAACCAAATGAAATAAATGTTCCCCTTGATCCAAATGTTTGAGCCTAAAATAGACCACTTCTTTCAATACACCTAACTCACCTTCCCTAAAAATAATTGTTTTGGCCCTGGTCCCTCCTTGGACATGTGCACCTTGAGTTAGGCCAAAAGCCTAAGTTGAGGGTGGCTAATTCAAAAAGTTACCTTGATCTTGGCCCCAGTCCGACATCGATATTATATACCTCAACTCATGCAAAATACATAAGTTGAGGGTGGCTATGAAAGAGGAAATCAAAAGAAAAAGGGTATGAAAAGAGTTTTGTGTTGAAGAGAGAAAAAAAAGTGCTGAAAGAAATAAAGAAAAATGAAGTAAAAGAAAAAGAAGAAAAGTGAAAAATATGAGCTATAAAGTCAAAAGTCACATCTGTGTTGAGGAGAGTTAAGGAAAAGAAAAGAAAATGAAAGGATGTCAAGAATAGGTTGAGAAAAGAGGTAAAAAGTCAATGTAATGTCAAGGAGGGAAGAAAGTCACTAAGAAGTACCCAAATATATCCTACCTGACCCTGAGCCTACGTTACAAGCTAAGAAAGTCCTATAGTGATCCTAGTGACTAGTTTGGAGAGTCTATGCAGTGAAAATAAGGGCAAGCCTATGGTATTGAGCACTAACTGTACTTGAAGTCACTTCTGAGCGTGAGTATTGAATTAATCCTTAAACTCAAAATTCATATTTATTGTGTGAAAAAGGGATTTCGTTTGAAGTGAGGGCACTAGTTATATTGTTGGAAAGTTGATACTTTGGTGATTGTGAAAAGTGTATGTTGTGATGTCTATTGGTCAATCTATGTCATATCTTGATTTGCATGAGTTAGCTTGTTGATTCTAGATGAAAAGATTTGCATTAAATAAGGGATGTGAGTTAGAAAGCCATGTGATTGCTTGAGTTTGAATGTCTGCTGCTACACAAGTGTCGTTTAGAGTTTTACTGTGTCTCTTGAGGACAAACAACGAGTTTAAGTTGAGGGTGTTGATATACCGTGAGTTTACGGTATTTTTTATACATATCACTTAGAAGTTGTGTGTGTCTAGAGCTATATTGTGTTAGAATTAATGTCTATGTGCTATGTTTGCTGGAAATAGGCTTGGACGGGGTTGATAAAGACGAAAAGTTGAAATTATGCAGAAGGGGCCACCCACGGAAGTCATCCACGGACCATAGGTCCTTTGACGGACCGTCGATGGGCAGGCGTAGATGGAGCATCAGGGAAGTTTGACCAAGTGTGGAACTACAGAGCAACTGACGGACCGTAGGTCGAGCCACGGGCCATCCTGGACATTCGTCGTTGATGATCTGGGAGTTGAAGGTCCAGGCCTAAGTATGGAGCCACGGAAGGGGACCTACAGACGGTAGGTCGACCTACGGTCCGTAGGTCGAGTCATCAAATGAAGCCGCGTTCTAGAAGTTTATTTCCTTATTTCATTTCCTTTTTATTTGGGACTTGTTTTTCTAGAAATAGGAGTTATAAACCTCGTTCTTGGGGATTAGACATTATTGTAAACTCTTAGTTTTTGGTATTTTGGGAATTAACTTGCAAACTTTAGTAATTTGGTTTTCAGAATTCGTTTGATAAGATTTTGACTTTGAATTTCAATTCAAGATTCGTTTTTTCGTCTATTCTTCTCGTAAGTTCATGAATTCTTTTTAACCAATTATGAATTGTGTTCTTTCAAGCATAAGTAGCTAAATCCACAACTAGGGTTGTGGGAACCATGAGCAATTAACAAAGTATGAATAATAATTAAGTAATTCTTGAATAGTGTGCATGCATGCATTGTTAATTCTTTCGCTTAGAAGTATTTTTAACGGTTGCAAACGTTAGAACCCGCCTCGTTTCTACTTCGCGGACCAAGGAGGTAGTTAATGAGAAAAGAATTAACAACAGAGATGTAGTGGATGCTATCTAATAGTCTAATGTCAATTGGTGCGAGGGTGAAAACTAAGTCATACATTGATGTGATGTCTAATTTGAGGTAAAGGTAAGGGTTAGTAAAGTATACACTCGTAACCGGACCAAGGTGCGTAGTGACATTCCCTATTTGGAGGACCAATCACTTAGGGATACATAACTTACCAACTTTGCATGTAAAACACTAGGAAAGAGTTACTATTATTAGGATTACCACGTTAAGAGCTTATGGGGAACACATATGCCCTAGTTTCTTTCTCATATTGATATTTCTAAAGTTGAATCTTGTATATTTGTTACTTAAGCAATCTAAACTATTACTTACTTACAAAATCCCCCTTGTTTACTTAAGCAATCTAAACCGTAGGTTTATAAGTCCCCTCTGTTGGGCATCAGATTTAGTGATCACGCTAGTCATGCCTTTATACCCCTAGCAAGGTATATTGGGTCCTCTCGATGGGGTGTATACATCGGACTCCACGTTTAGCTCACGTGGTTTTATGTCGGTTAATAGTAGCTCCCACACTCAGACTCTAGTGCATTGACCAAGTCTTCGGTTATAGTTCAACATTCAGTTTCAGTATGTCATGTACTTGGTCATTGCATTCAGTTAGCTCAGTATTCGGTATATTTCAGTATTTACATTCATGTTCAGATTATGTCATTGCTCTTATTGCTTTGTTCAGTTATGTGTATATTATTCAGCTTTATCCTATCATGCATGCTCAATACCTTTCAAGTACTGACGCATACTCTGCGCTACATCTTCTCGTGATGTAGGTTCAGGTCCTCAGCAATCATATCACGCATAGATCGGTTCCTGATCTCCAGTTCAGCATTATCAGTAGTGAGTCCTCATTCCTCGAGGATGACAAACATGTTTTCTTTTACCTTCTGTCTTTCAGTTTCAGTTTTTTTTCTAGAGTTAGCTGGGGGCATGTCCCAGCATCTCTAGTCAGTGAGAGGCTTATATTCAGACATAGTTAGATTCAGTTTTAGATGTGAGTTTGATCTTTCAGTTGTTATTAAACTCATAGTTTCTTTATATTCAGACAATCTTGAGTATTCCCCATCATTTCAGTTATCTCATGATTTAGCTTCCGCATTAGTTTATCTTTTCATAGAGTTTTTCAGTTTGCTTATGATATGCCAGCTCAGGGTTAGCTTGGGGTCACTCATCATCCTAGGTCCCGTGTTTACGTCAAGGGGGTAGCCTCGGGGAGTGACAATGTGCCTTGATATTTTCTTCTAACTTCTTTTTTCAACACACCACTTTTTGCATATTCCATAGTCACCTTACTATCAGGAGCATAATTTGTTAAAGAAACATGAAGAGTTTCCCAAGAATCCGGTAGAGTATTAAGATGCCAAAGTCCTTGTATTTCATCATCAAAATTAACACCCATTCTTGATAGCTGATAAAGAATACCTTGAAAATCATTTATGTGATCAAGGATAGGACTTCCCTCCTTGTATTTAAAGGTAATCAATTGCTTTAGCAAGAACAACTTGTTATTGCCAGTTTTTGAAGCGTAAAGCGTCTCCAACTTTTCCCACAATGTTCTAGCATGTGTCTAATTCACAATATGGTTGCAAACATCATCTTCAACCCATTGTCTTATATATCCACATACTTGTTGGTGCTCGAAATCTCAATTTTCATCAGTCACAGTCTCAGGTTTATGAGCAACAAAAATGGGAAGATGTATCTTTTTCACGAACAATAGATCTTTCATCTTGCTTTTCCATATGTTGTAGTTTCTTCCGTTTAGACATACCATCTTGCTCATATTCCCCTCCATATAGAGAACCTAGTTCTGATACCACTTGTTAGGACCGAAAATAATTAGGTGTCATGCGGAGGCTAGCAAAGCAAATCTCGGAAGACCATGAGTAAGAATACAGACGAGAAATACACCAAAACACACAAAGATTTAACGTGGTTCGGTCAATCGACCTACGTCCACAAAGGAGATGAGAAATCCACTATATAAATATGAGAGTAAAAAATATAGAGAGAAATAACCTCAACCAATTCACTCAGAAATACATGGGAGGTTCACACAAGTGATAACATATCAAGCTTGTGTCCCATAAATTCTCTCCCCTAACCAAAACTCTCAAATCCCTTAAGACTACATTGTGAATGTTGATTAAGTTAGAAGGAACAAGCCTCTATTTATAGAGTCCTAAATCTTCTCCTACAAGAAAAAGACTAGTCAAATCTTAAAGATTTTCCTAAAAGGAAAACCTATTTATGGTAAGAAACTCAAGACAATTAATACCCAACAAATCTCCCCCTTGGCCTGAATTTCTGACAAAATAAATTTGTCCACCTTTTTCACATAATCTTTAAGAGCTTGCATCTCCTCTCCATAATCTGCTCTGTAAAATCTATGTCTCGATACAAAGAACCTCTCTGAAATAATTTCTCCAACAAAAATCTTCATTACTGTCAAAAAGGTTGTAGCTAGAACTACACCCGCCAAGATGAACACCAATTTTTTAACTTGGTTCAATCATCGATTATCGAACCACCTGAACCTGGCTCCATCATTGAACCATCGGACTTGGCTCTATCATTGAACCATCCAACCTGGCTACATCATTGAACCTTTGAACTTAGCTCTGATACCACTTGTTAGGACCGAAATAATTAGGTGTCATGCGGAAGCTAGCAAAGCAATCCTTGAAAGACCACGAGTAAGAAGACAAACGAGAAATATGCCAAAAGACACAAAGACTTAACGTGGTTCGGTCAATCGACCTACGTCTACAAAAGAGATGAGTAATCCACTATAAATATGAGAGTACAAAATATAGAGAGAAATAACCTCAACCAATACACTCAGAATACATGGGGGGTTCACACAAGTGATAACGTATCACTTGTACCCCATAAATTCTCCCCCTAACCAAAACTCTCAAAGCCCCTTGGACTACATTGTGAATGCTTATTAAGTTGGAAGGAACAAGCCTATTTTTATAGAGTCCTAAACCTTTTCCTACAAGAAAAGGATCAGCCAAATCTTAAACCTTTTCGTAAAAGGAAAACCTATTTATGGTAAGAAACTCAGGATAATTAATACCCGACAATATCAACTTCACAACAATTGAAAATGAGCTGAAAACAGGATTAGTCTTAATTAAAAGACCAGTTAAATGACTTCCACAAATTCGGAACTCAGTCGATGAACACGAGAGTTCGGCCCTCCTTCAATCCGCAAATGCGCTACTGAGCCTGCAAACATGAAGGGTCATCTTCCTTGACCTTTGTGAACACGACGTAAGGCCCACGAACGCGATGACCAAGCCTTTTGGTCTCTGCGAACATGGCACTAGGCGCTCGAACGAGGAGACCCAAATCACTCGCAACTGCAAATGCGGCCTGAGATGCGTGAACGCTAAGAAGAAATGGTGTTGCATCAGATAATGCAACACTAGCTGATTCAACAAGTCACAAAATACTCTCACGAGGTGTTAGGATACGTTCCGAACTCTATGCATCCAAACGAAATATGTTACCCCACAAAATTAATCATTCTGGATTCAACGAGTATGTTGAAACTGTAACACCTCAATATTTGAAAAACTAGAATTAGAAAGAAACCATTTTTGGAAAGATTAAATTTAGAAATATTGGCAAGTTATGTTAAGTATGAGTTTTGGGTCCACTTCAAACGACCATAACTTTCAGTACATGATGAGTTAGGTGTGCCATAAGATATCAAATGAAAGGTCTTTGAATTAACTTTCCAACGCCACCGAGCTTGCTAACTTTCGAGCTTGTATGAAGGAGATATGCTTTTTTGAAGTTGGGATGTCCGGATAAGGAAAGTCACCCGGTTTTAAGAGGGGTATTTTGGTCTTTTCATTACCCAATTAAGTTATTTCATTTTTAGTAATTTATTTGGGGTCTAAACTGATTTGATTGAGTTTATGCATTCCAAATTAACGCTAGGGCTTTGAGAGAAAAGAAAAGAAGAGAAAAGAGGAGAAAGGTCAAGATTTCGTTGTGGATTTCACCAAGGATTCGATCCTAAGAGGTATGTGAGTTCACATAGCGTTGGGTTCGTTTGTGCACGCACCAATCATGTTAATTTCAGCGTTAAATTCATTCTAGAAAGTTGAAGGTTTTATGTTCTTGAATTGTGTTCTTGAAATTGACTTTTGTTCTTGAGTTGGAATGAGATTGATGAGTTCTTGAGGAAATCATATCGATTTTAGAGTTGTTTTGAGTTGATTCTTGTGTGCATATATTGGATATCTGAATCTAAAGAGATATTGAGAAAAAGAATCGAATTTAGGTAAACTGGGGCTTGAAAATGAAGAAAGAAAAAGTCGGGCAGAATCTGGCACACAAGTCCGCGTCCCGGACTTGCTCCCCCAGTGCACAAAATCCCTCTCCGCGTCGCGGAGAGATAGCGGACCCCACTCTCTAAAAATTTATTTCGTGAGCAAATATTAAAATGCATCTCCGCGTCGTGGACTCACTCCCAGAAAGGGTTTTCTTGACCGTTTCTCATGATTAACTATCTAAAAACACTCTTAATCATCACGATATCCTTCCTATCACTAATGATAACCTTGAATTCATAAATTCAAATTCAAGGTAGAGTTAAGAGTCAAGTCTTGAGAGTTCTTCGAGTCATTTTAAGAAGTCTTTTAAAAATCTCTTAAACTTGTTTTAAGACTTAAGCATTGAGATTGAGAACGAGTAGAGCCAAGTTCATTTTCTTTAAAATGTTATATGGGGACTAAGTATTCCCAAAGAGTAAATGTTTTTTCACATTTAAGATGAGAGGAAACACCGATTTACAAAAGAGTTTTCATGAGTTGTTTTGAGTTCCATCTCTTTTAAGAGATAAGCTTTTGAGTAATAACTTGAAACCACAGAGAAATAATTATGTTTTTAAAAATTTGAGCTGAGTATATTTTGGGAGTAGTATTGAGCAACGATATGGGGACGAGTTCATAATAACTCAAGTCTCCATAAACCATGTAGCCAACGTGGGTAGAGAGGGTCATACTTTTTAGATGATTCCTTAATGCTTTTTAGCATAGACTAGTGGATCCACTTAGTTGAGGCGTTCTACTCCCCGACAAGTTATAGGAAAATTATGGCAGCGTGGGCGAGACGTTGTATCATCACATAGCTCATAGTGACGGTTATCGATTAGAGAATCTCCCAAACAGAGTTTATTTTTGTATTCTTATATACAACTGAAATATTATTGTATTTTCTAATACTTTGAGATGTTATCTATTGTTTCAAATACTCTATATAAACTGTATCTTTATTGTTGTTTATTTCTGCATTGAGTTGAGTATCCATGAGTTGAGTAAAGCTGAGGTAAGTGTTTCTTTCAGATTTCAGTTTAAGCTTATATCATGTTTAGCTTTCCCCTCGCATGCTCTTACATTCAATGCACTGACGCCATTTGGCCTGCATCATTTTATGATGCAGATACAGGTAACCAAGATCAGCATCCAGCGCTTCGTTGATCCAGTTGAGCAATCAGAGTCATTTGGTGAGCCTCCTTGCTTTTAGGAGGATCCCTTTTTCATGTTTTAGCATTTTCACTTGTTAGGATGATCGGGGGTCTTATCCCGACATCCCTCATAGTTTTAGAGGCTTCATAGATGGATAGTTATAGTTTCTTAGTCTTTCCATTTTCAGTTGTTTATGTTAAGATTGGAGTTGCCGCTTTGGCTAGTTGAATGTTTATTTCTAAAACGTTCTAAGTTTATTTTTAGACAGTTGAGTAAAGTTGCATTTAATTTCTATTATTAATGCTTAAAGTCTTCCGCTGAGAGTCTAGTCAGGCCAAGGGTTCGTTTGGAGCCAACAATGGTTCTCGAGTGTCATTCCCGCCCAGGGTGTAGGCTCAGAGCGTGACAAACTTGATATCAGAGCACATAATTCAATAGCCCTAGGGAGTCTATGAAGCCACATCTGTAGAGTCCTAGTTATCGGTGTGAAGCGCGCCACATCTATAATTAGGAGTATGCAACATTTAGGAACTATCTCACTTCTTTCATACTCATTCCGTGCGATAGAGTTCATATCTATAAAAAGTTTCTTTCTAATTTGTGCTTGCGCGTATCTTTCAGATCATGCCTCCACGAAGAGCTGCCTGAGATCGTCTTGCTAGGAGGAACGTTAAAGAACAAGGGGTACCTAATGCACCAGAAGTGGAACCCCAAGGAGAGGTCACCAATGCTAAATTTTGGGAAGCTATAAGAATGTTAAGTCAAGCTGTGACAAACCAAGTTGGGCAACAATGAGGGGTTCGACAGGATGTGGCTGATACGTCTAGAATCCGAGAGTTCTTAAGGATGAATCCTCCAAGCTTCACTGGTTCAAGTGTCACTGAGGATCTGGAAAACTTTGTTGAAAAGCTTTAGAAGGTTTTTGAGATTATGTATGTTGCTGATGTTGAGAGAGTGGAACTAGCTGCATACCAACTGAAGGGTGTCACTAATATCTAGTTTGACCAATGGAAGAAGGGTAGAGCTAAGGGTGCACTGATTGTCAGCAGAACTGTGTTCGAGAGTGCTTTCATGGGGCGTTTCTTTCCCCGTGAGCTAAGAGAGACTAAGGTAAGAGAATTCCTCACTCTTAAAAAGGAATCGATGAGCGTGCATGAGTGCAGCCTTAAGTTCACCCAACTTTCCTGTTATGCTCCGGAGATGGTTGGTGACATGAGGAGCAGGATGAGTCTGTTTGTTGCTGGGTTGTCTCGTCTGTCAAGTAACGAAGGCAAGGCAGCTATGCTGATAGGGGATATGGATATAGCAAGGCTGATGATCCATGTGCAGTAGGTCCATGTGCAGTAGGTTGAGGAGGATAAGCTGAGGGATAAAGAAAAGTTTAGAAACAAGAAGGCTAAGACATTAGGGAATGAGTCCAGACAGCAGAAGAGTAATGCCAACCGGTCATCTTTCCAACATAAGCAAAAGGGACCTGCTCTATCATCTGCTAGTGCACCTGCACCAAGGAACAGAGGTGAGTTCAATAATAATAATTCATAAAACTTCAGAGCTAGACTTGCACAGTCTCAAGGTAGTGTGGCACAAGGAGGTAATTGGGATCCTACATGTGCTAACTGTGGTAGGAACCACCCAGGAACATGTCGTGATGGATCCACTGGTTGCTTCAAGTGTGGTCAAGAGGGTCACTTCATGAATGAGTGTCCTAAGAACATGCAGAGCGGAGGAAATAGTGGAACTAGAGCCCAATCTTCATCAGTTGCTCCACCAGACAGAGCTACACCTAGAGGAGCTACTTTAGGGACTGGCAGAGGAGCAAGCCGTCTATATGTTATCACTAGGCACCAAGAGCAAGAGAATTCTCCAGATGTTGTCACTGGTATGATCAAAGTTTTTACATATGATGTTTATGCTTTGCTAGATCCAGGAGCGAGTCTATCTTTTGTGACTCCTTATATTGCCATGAATTTTTATATTCTTCCTGAGCAACTTCTTGAGCCCTTCATGTTTCTACACCTGTTGGTGAGTCTATTCTAGTTGAGAGAGTTTATCGTGATTGTACCATTTCCGTCAATCACAAGAACACCATGGCTGACTTAGTTGAGTTAGATATGGTAGATTTCGATGTCATTCTAGGTATGGACTGGCTTCATGCCTGTTATTCCTCAGTCGATTGTAGAACTTGAGTTGTTAAGTTCTAGTTTCCTAATGAGCCAGTTATTGAGTGGAGGAGTAGTTTAGCAGTGCCTAAGGGTCGTTTTATTTCGTACCTTAAGGCGAGAAAGTTAGCTTCCAAGGGTTGTGTCTATTACTTAATCCGAGTTAATGACTCTAGTGTTGAGACACCTCCTATTCAGTCAGTTTTAGTTGTGAGTGAGTTTCCGAAGGTCTTTCCAAACGATCTTCCTGGAGTCCCTACTAAGAGAGAAATAGACTTCATAGATATTCTTCCCGATACTCGTCCTATCTCTATTCCGCCATATAGAATGGCTTCAACAGAGTTAAAAGAGCAGTTGAAAGGTCTTCTTGAGGAAGGTTTTATTTGACCAAGTGTCTCACCTTTAGGCGCTCCGGTCTTATTTGTGAGGAAGAAATATGGTTCTCTTAGAATGTGTGTAGATTACCGTCAGTTGAAAAAGGTTACTATCAATAATAAGTACCCTCTTTCGAGAATTGATGATCTCTTCAATCAACGTCAGGGTGCCACTTGTTTTTCTAAGATAGACCTCAGATCTGGCTATCATCAATTGAGAGTAAGAGAAAATAATTTCCCTAAGACAGCTTTCAGGACCCATTGTGGCCATTATGAGTTCCTAGTTATTTCCTTTGGTTTGACTAATGCTCCTGCAACATTCATGGACCTTATGAACAGAGTATTCAAGCCTTATTTAGATATGTTTGTTATCTTATTCATTGATGACATTCTAATCTATTCGAGGAATGAGGAAGATCATGCTAGTCATCTCAGAATAGTTCTCCAAACTCTCAAGGACAAGGAGTTATATGCTAAGTTTTCTAAGTGTGAATTTTTTCTTGAGTCTGTGGCATTCTTAGGCCATATTATTTTCGGTGATGGAATTCGAGTTGATACTCAAAAGATAGAGGCAGTGCAGAACTGGCCTAGACCCACGTCTCTAACCGACATTAGGAGTTTCTTGGGATTGGCTGGCTATTATAGAAGGTTCATTGAGGGGTTCTCATCTATTTCATCTCCTTTGACCAAGTTGACTCAGAAAATAACTAAGCTTCAATGGTCTGAAGCTTGTGATAAAAGTTTTCAGGAATTGAAAAAACGGTTGACTACTGCCCAGTTTGACCTTACTAGAGGGTACGTAAGGTTTTGTGGTATATTGTGATGCGTCCAGAGTTGGATTGGGTTTTGTATTAATTCAGAATGGCAAAGTTATAGCTTATGCCTCCAGACAGCTTAAGGTTCACGAGAAGATTTACCCAACCCATGATCTAGAGTTGGTTGCCATAGTATTTTCTTTGAAAATATGGTGTCACTATCTTTATGGTTTTCATGTAGATGAGTTCACCGATCATAAGACTCTTGAGTATGTGTTTAGTCAAAAAGAGCTTAATCTCAGACATAGGAGATGGTTAGAGTTACTTAAGGATTATGACATGAGTATTCTCTATCACCCAGGTAAGGCTAATGTTGTTGCTGATGCCTTGAGCAGATTATCTATGGGTAGTACCACCCATGTTGAGGAATACAATAAAGAGTTAGCTAAAGATGTGCACAGACTTGTGCGATTGGGAGTTCGTTTAATGGATTCCAATGAAGGAGGAGTGGTGGTGATTAATGGGGCTGAATCATCATTAGTGTCTGAAGTGAGAGAAACAAGACCAAGATCCTATTTTTCTTGAATTTAAGGCAAATGTTCATAATAAAAAAGGGATGGCTTTTGAACAAGGGGGAGATGGTGTATTGAGATATCAAGGTAGATTGTGTGTGCCAAGGGTGGATGAACTTCAAGAGAGGATCATGGAGGAAGCTCATAGCTCCATATATTCTATCCATCCGGGTTCCACAAAGATGTATCGTGACTTGAGAGAAGTCTATTGGTGGAGTAGTATGAAGAAAGGTATTGCAGAGTTTGTTGCTAAGTGCCCGAATTGCTAGCAAGTTAAGGTAGAGCACCAGAGGCCCGGTGGTATGGCTCAGAATATAGAGATTCCGGAATGGAAGTGGGAGATGATCAATATGGACTTTATTACTAGTTTGTCGTGGTCTCGCAGGCAACATGATTCCATTTGGGTGATTGTAGATCGAATGACTAAATCAGCCCATTTTTTGCCTGTAGAGACTACCTATTCAACAAAGGATTATGCCAAGTTATATCTTCAAGAGGTTGTTAGACTTCATGGAGTTCCAGTTTTGATTATTTCAGATAGAGGTGCACAATTTACTGCACAATTTTGGAAGTCATTCCAGAAAGGTTTGGGTTAGAAGGTGAACTTGAGTACTACTTTTCAACCTCAGACTGATGGTCAGGCAGAGCGCACTATTCAGACTTTAGAAGATATGTTGAGGGCTTGTGTGATTGACTTCAACGGTAATTGGGATGATCACCTACCTCTCATTCAGTTTGCTTATACCAATAGTTACCACTCTAGCATCCAAATGTCTCCGTATGAGGCTCTTTATGGGAGAAGATGCAGATCTCCTATTGGATGGTTTGAGGTTGGTGAAGCTGGTTTGATAGGACCAAACTTAGTTAATCAAGCTATGGAAAAAGTAAAGGTTATTCAAGAGAGATTGAAAACAGGGCAGAGTCGTCAGAAATCTTATACAGATGTTAGGAGAAGAGACTTAGAGTTTAAAGTAGATGATTGGGTTTATTTGAAGGTTTCACCCATGAAGGGTGTTATGAGGTTTGGCAAGAAGGGGAAGCTTAGTCCCCGATATATTGGTTCTCACAGAATATCCAAGAGGATCGGTAACGTGGCTTATGAGTTGGAGCTACCGCAAGAGTTAGCAGCGGTTCATCCAGTATTTCATATTTATATGTTGAATAAGTGTATGGGATATCGTTAACTCATCATACCTACTGAAGATATTGGTATTAAGGATAACTTATCTTATGAGGAGATTCATGTTCAGATTCTAGACCGCTAGGTTCGCAAGTTGAGAACCAAGGAAGTAGCATCAGTCAAGGTTCTATGGAGGAATAAGTTTGTTGAGGAAGCTACTTTAGAAGCTGAGGAGGACATGAAGAAGAGATACCCACATCTCTTCGAATTCGGAAAAATTTCAAACTAAGGTACTAATCTTTTCTTGGCATTTGTTTTAAGTTGGCATGTTGTATTTACATTTTGCTTGTTGGGTGTTTGAGCGGAATGTTAGATGTTACACCCTTAGTCTACTTAGCGTAATCTCATTCGAGGAAGAATTTTCCCATGGGGGGGATATTGTAACACCTCGATATTTGAAAGAACTAGAATTAGAAACAAACCATTTTTGGAAAGATTAAATTTAGAAATATTGGCAAGTTTTGCTAAGTATCAGTTTTGGGTCAACTTCAAACGACCATAACTTTCAGTACATGATGAGTTAGGTGTGCCATAAGATATCAAATGAAAGGTCTTTGAATTATCTTTCCAACGCCACCGAGTTTTACTATGCAAGCAAGCCAGGGTCACCCCTCTCTCACTGCTCCCTTTCTCGGTAAAGCAGAGTGAGCAGCTTCTTTCTTTGCTAATTTTTGAGCTGGTATGAGAGAGATATGCCCATTTGAAGTTGGGCTGTTCGGATAAGGAAAGTCACCCAGATTTAAGAGGGGTATTTTGGTCTTTTCATTACCCAATTAAGTTATTTCGTTTTTAGTAATTTATTTGGAGTCTAAACTGATTTGGTTCAGTTTACGTTTTCTAAATTAACGCTAGGGCTTTGAGAGAAGAGAAAAGAAGAGAAAAGAGGAGAAAGGTCAAGATTTCATCGAGTTCTTGAGGATTTCGTTGCGGATTTCACCAGGGATTCGATCCTAAGAGGTATGTGAGTTCATATAGTGTTGGGTTCGTTCACCCACACACCAATCATGTTAATTTCAGCGTTAAATTCGTTCTACAAATTTGAAGGTTTGATGTTCTTGAAATTGAATTTTGTTCTTGAATTGGGATGAGATTGATGAGTTCTTGAGGAAATCATGTCGATTTTAGAGTTATTTTGAGTAGATTCTTGTGTACATATATTGGGTATCTGAATCTAAAGAGAAATTGAGAAAAAGAATCAAATTTAGGTGAATTGGGGTTAGAAAATGAAGAAGGAAAAAGTCGGGCAGAATCTGGCACAAAAGTCCGCGTCGCAGACTTTCCCCCCAGTGCACAAAATCCCTCTCCGCATCGCGGAAAGATCACGGACCCCACTGTCTCAATTTATTTCACAAGCAAATATTAAAATACATCTCCGCGTCGTGGACTCGCTCCCAGACAGTGTTTTCTTGACCGTTTCTCATGATTAACTATCTAAATACAATCTTAATCATCATGATATCCTTCTTATCACAAATCATAACCTTTAATTCCTAAATTCAAATTCAAGGTAGAGTTAAGAGTTAAGTCTTGAGAGTTCTTCGAGTTATTTTAAGAAGTCTTTTACAAATCTTTTAAATTTGTTTTAAGACTTAAGCATTGAGATTCAGAAAGAGTAGAGTCGAGTTCATTTTCTTTAAAATGTTATATGGGGACTAAGTATTACCAAAGAGTAAATGTGAAAACACCAATTTTCCAAAGAGTTTTCATGAGTAGTTTTGAGTTACATCTCTTTTAAGAGATAAGCTTTTGAGTAATAACCTCAAAGCACAGAGAAAGAGTTATATTTTTAAATATATGAGGTGAGTATATTTTGGGAGTAGTATTGAACACCGATATGGAGACGAGTTCATAATAACTCAAGTCTCCATAAACCATGTAGTCAACGTGGGTCGAACGGGTCATACTTTTTAGATGATTTTTTAATTCTTTTTACATAGACTAGTGGATCCACTTAGTTGAGGCGTTCTATACCCCGGCAAGTTATAGGACAGTTCTGGCAGCATAGGCGAGACGTTATATCATCACATAGCTCATAGTGATGGTTGTCGGTTAGAGAATCTCCCAAACAGAGTTTATATTTGTATTCTTATATACAATTGAGATATTATTGTATTTTCTAATACTTTGAGATCTTATCTACTGTTTCAAATGCTCTATATAAACTGCATCTTTATTGTTGTTTATTTCTACATTGAGTTGAGTATCCATGAGTTGAGTAATGCTGAGGTAAGTGTTTCTTTCAGATTTCAGTTCAAGCTTATGTCATGTTTAGCTTTCCCCTCACATGCTCATACATTCAATATACTGACGTCATTTGGCCTGCATCATTTTAGGATGCAGATACAAGTAACCAGGATCAACATCCAGCGCTTCGTTGATCCAGTTGAGCATTCAGAGTCATTTGGTGGGCCTCTTTGCTTTCCGAAGGATCCCTTTTTCATGTTTTAGCATTTTCAGTTGTTAGGAAGATTGGAGGTCTTGTCCCGACATCCCTAATAGTTTTAGAGGCTTCATAGATGGATAGTTATAGTTCGTTAGTCTTTCCATTTTCAGTTGTTTATGTTAAGACTGCAGTTGCCACTTTGGCTAGTTTAATGTTTATTTCTAAAATATTCTAAGTTTATTTTGAGACATTTGATTAAATTTGCATTTGATTTCTCTTATTAATGCTAAAAGTCTTCTGCTGAGAGTCTAGCCAAGCCAAGGGTTCGCTTAGGGCCAGCAATGGTTCTCGAGTGCCAGTCCCACCCAGGGTGTAGGCTCGGGGCGTGACAGAAACTTTTAATCGAGGTGGTTTCGACAAAATGTGGGTCTCACACCCAAACTTTGTTTGAAGCCAAAATCCACAATGTTGCTCGGAATGAGGCAGAAAGCCTCAGAATCCGCATCAAAGGTCCTTCTAGACCAAAATCAACATTCTAGAGCTAACGGAACCGTAAAATAACATTTTGAGGCTTCTACCTGAAGTTTTGACTGACCAAATTGTCGGCCCCAACAAGTCATAAATGATTAGGCGTGGCTATAGGAAAGCCCTAAATACCAAAAATAATTCAATAAAGAGGAAATGAGTTGGATGGTCATTAAAATTTCTAATTGTTTTTTTAATATATATTAACATGGAAGTGCATCTAGAAGCTTTTAGAGGATATCCATATCAATAAATCCTATTCCAATAAATCTGGTAGTCCATCTCTATGTATATATCATATTGTCAATAAATCTGATTCCAAAACAAATTAGGAATGCAACTTATTAAGTTTTCACATTAACTATTAACAAAATTTATGAAATTCACATATGATATAGGAATAAAATTTAATAATTTCCCACATAAATAAGGAATATGATTTATTAATTTTCCAAATATAATGAACTTGTAATACAATTTATCAATTTTTCAAAATAATGAACTAGGAATACAGACTATAAATAGAAGTATGTTGTCAATCAATGTCTCATAATTCAATGGAATTTTTCTCCACATTAGCTCTTTCAAAGCTTCCATCGATGACTAAGGACGATGCCGCTATCTCTTCCATCCCACCGACATTTGTTACCAGCGACGTCTTCAACAATAATGGTATACCTTCGGACCCATTATTGCCGCTAGGAACCTACATTTATCTTGAGTTGGATGTTAGGGTAGAGACCACCACACCAAACAAATGTGATGTACCTAATGAAGGGAAGGTGTCTGATGTAACTCGGAGTAAGTTGCAGATTAAGAGGAAGATTACGCCTATGTGTCGGGTGAATCTAGATAGGCCGAAGTGGTTGCCAGATAATTGGAGGCTTGAAACAAAAGTTCGTACCGCTGGAGCCAGTGTAGGACAAAAAGATAGATACTATTTTGAACCGATGTCCGGTAGTAAATTCAGGTCAAAGGATGAGGTGGATCATTTTCTGAAAACAGGTCGCAAGCCCAAGAGGGAAAAATTTGACCTTAACCGTGATGCTGCTACACCATCTGAGGGTAAAAACAGAAGAAAAGTGGCTCGAAATTGGAAAAAAGAATGTTGATTACTTGCCTCAGTTAGTGCAGTAACTAGTAAAAAGAAGTTGTTTTACTTTCTCCAGCATTTTAGCCATCTTTAGTTGTTTAACTTAGTTTCTATTTTGTAGGAGTTAGTTGTTACTTTAAGTAGTTTATTCAACATGGGAATATGTGCAAGTAGTTGCTAAAATATATGCTATAGTTGTTGCATTTTTCTTGTATTTAAACACCATTTTAATTCAATGAAAGATTATCTTTCCACCAGCAAATATTTATTTTCTTCGTCTTTCCTTTATTTCAGTTTTTAGAGTTGAAGTTCAGTTTGAAAACTCCAACAAAAGTGGTATCAGAGCTTTCTTTCTTTAGGGACCTGTAATTGAGGGAAAATAATTTTTCTTATGCCGTTTTTTTATATATGCTTTCAGAAACTCCTCGCACTGCACTAGCACCACCTGTCTTCAAAGGTAAAGGTTGTCATATCTAGGCATAAAAAATGGAGCCACATATGGAGGCAAATGATTTGTGGGAAGCTGTTGAAGAGGACTACGAATTTCCTCCCTTGCCTGCAAATCAAACTATGGCGTAGATAAGGAACCAGAAGGAGAAGAAAAAAACAAAATCAAAGGCTAGAGTGACATTATTTGCTGCAGTCTCATCTGAAATCTTTGTCAGGATTATGACAAATAAAACAACATTTAAGGTCTGAAATTTCCTAAAGAAAGAATATGAAGGAGATGAATGGATCAATGGAATACAGATTCTCAGCCTGGTAAGAGAATTTGAACTTCAAAAGATGATGGCAAGAAGTACACATCTGATCAATTCAATATATTTTGTGAAGAAGCCAGGCTTGAACCCCAGCTCACTTCTCCATATACTCCACAACAAAATGGAGTTAGTGAGAGGACAAATCGTACCATAATGGAGATGGCTAGATGTTTGTTGTACGAGAAGTGTTTTCCATAAGAGCATAGTGCTAAAGCTGCACATACCTTAGCCTTTCTACTCAACATGCTTCCGGCAAAAACATTAGAAGGTAAGACGCTATTTGAAGTCTTATATGGTGATAAACCTTTTTTGAAAAATCTCAAAGTGTTTGGATGCTTGTGCTTTACTTATGTGCAACAAACATAAAGAGATAAGTTGGATAAAAAGCAAAATCTGGAATATTTGTGGGTTACAACATTGTTTCTAAGGCTTACAGGGTTTTCCAACCTCATACAAGGAAAATCCTGATAATTAATAAGTAGAGATGTGCATTTCATGGAAAATGAATGATGTAGTAGAAAGAAGCAAAACCAACATTAATTCCATATAAAAGTAAAATGCTCCAGCTGAAAGAAGATGAATTGGTGGATGATGTCCCAGTAAGAAGCACAACATCTCTCTATGAAATCTATCAGAGATGCAATATGGTTTTCCTTGAACGAACAAATTTTCGGGTTGCAGAAAAAGATCCAAAATGGAGAGTTGCAATAAAGTGGGAACTCACCATGATTGAGAAGTAACAGACCTAGAAACATGTGAAAAGACCTGAAGACAAGAAATTCATAGGATTGAAGTGGATTTTCAAAATCAAGTTGCATACAAATGGATCTATCAATAAGCACAAAGCTAGACTTGTTGTAAAGGGGTATGCTCATATTTTTTATATTGATTTTTCTGATACATTTGTTCATGTTCCTATATTAGAAATCATCATATTATCGTTGGATATAGCTGCACAAAAGGGTTGGAAATTGTTACAATTGGACGTTAAATATGCATTCTTGAATGGCTTTCTTGAGAAGGAATTTTTTGTTGAGCAACCTGAAGGAGGGCATGAGGATGAAGTGTATCAGCTCAAAGAAGGTTTGTATTGTCTAAAGCAGAGCTTGGTACAACAGGATTGATGAGCATTTGCTGCAGCTGGGTTTTAGAAAATGTCTTAGTTAAGCTAATCTGTATATTAAAGGTGATGAAAGTAATTATATCATTATTTCACAGTACATAGATGATCTGTTGGTTACCATAAGTAATGATGAACTTGTTAAGAAATTTAAAGAAGATATGCAACAGACTTTTGAGATGATGGATTTGGGAGAAATGGTGTATTTTCAAGCAAGGAAAAAAATGAAGCATTCATCTGTGAAAAGAAGTATGCAAAAGACATTTTGAAAAGTTCAGAATGGAAAATTGCAAAGAGACAACTACTCCAATGTGTCAAAAGGAGAATTTGAGAAAAAATGATGAAGCTGAAAAAATGGATGAAACTCTTTATCAGAGTTTGGTTGGATGTCTCGTGTATCTTACAACAACTAGACCCAACATTTATATGTTGTAAGTCTTCTATCTAGATTTAATAATTGTGAAATTGTCACTCATTCTGGATCAGCTAAAAGGGTGATAAGATATGTTAAGGGAACATTGAATTATGAAATCAAGTTCTCTGCAAATCAGAAGTACGTGTTACAGGGGTATTTCGATTGTGAGTGGGTTGGATATTCCGATGACATGAAGAGCACTTCTGGCTATTGTTTTAATCCTGGTTCAGGAGTATTTCCTTGGTGTTCTAAAAGGAAAGAGATTGTTGCACACTCTACGGCCCAAGTTGAATTCATTACAGCAACAGCTCCTTCAAATCAAGCGTTATGGCTTTAAAAAGTGCTATTTTATATGAATTTAAAGCAAGCAAAATGCATAGCGGTGTTTGTGGATAATCAGAAGCTATTGCTCTCTAAAATAATCCTGTTTTCAAGGGAAAACCAAGCATTTCAATATCAAAATATTATTTCTTAGAGATGGGCAAAAAGAAGGATTTGTTGGGTTAAAGTATTATTTCTCAAGTAAGTATAACATCCATTTGCCTAATTAAGTTGACCTATAGTTACAGATAAATAAACATAGCAAGCCAAATCTATGATTAGGAAAATAGAGTAATAACCTATCGGTAGTCAGTTAAATTGAACTGATGGCGTGAAAATCTTTTACATTGTCAGTGTATAAAACCTAATAGTTGATGTGGTTACCTGTAAGAGTGAAATTAAATCCCTTTGTTAAAGAAATGTCAAAAAGCTTCTTGTTTAGTACTACCTGCATATTATCTACTAAGTTAACTTGCTACATAAGCCTATGTCGAAGTGATTTAATATTTGTAGAATCTGGAAATGATTTAAAAAAAAAACTTATTGTTTTCTGCCTTTATTATATAGGAGTACTCCCAAGCAAAATGTGCATTTTTATTTCTAGATACATTACATGTATGTGCCTCGTAGCCGAATTTGGAATCACAGGATGATCATTCTGTTTTACATGGAACACTTTAGATTGTACTTTTGCGATTTTGACATTCTGTTAGAATTGTTGATATGCCAGCCTTTTGTAAGTTGAAAAAAAATATACATTTAATAGTCTTTTAAGGACAAATCTAGCAAACAATTTACAAAGCCGATCCTTGCAAAATTGGAGAAATTTGTCATATTATTCTCACTCAAAAAGCGATCCCTCTAAGATGATTAGAAGATCATTCGATCGTCATCAAGAGGCTTACATGGTGGAAAAACAGGAGGATTCTATACTGAGAATAATAATGTCTTATAATTATTGATTTGAAACCATTGATCCTCTAAATTACTAATACACCCAAATTACACTTTAGATTGTAGTTTTGGGAATTTTACATCCTGTTAAAATTGTTGATATGCCAGCTTTTTGTAAGTTGAACAAAATATATATTTACTATTGGGAATCTTGCCTCTTGGCCACTGAATTTGAATTAATCATATAAGGTTCTTGGATGCTTGTAGAAGCACTTCTGCCTGATGAGTACTATTTTCGCCATTCTCAACTTCCGTTTTACTTGTGCAACAATGTATCAAAACTTAAACGCACAAAGAAATAAGACAAGGACTGGAGTATAATAGAAAGTAACAAGATTTTAGGAGTGAAATTTGTAAATGGTTTTCTATGAGTTGATTTAAATAGATTGAAAGGTAAATAAATAGGGAGAAGGAGAAGAGGGAATCCAGTAGATTCGACCCAAGTAGAAACCCATCATCTATCACTTAAACTAGAAGAAACATGTAACGTTTGTTAGTGTTTGCACTAGCACAACTATTTGTTTCTTCGAGTTCATGAATTTGGATCATAATCACTTGATATTTCACTTTGATTTTGACTATCATGTCCTACAAACTCCATGGAATTAAGAAAACAAAAGAAAGAACATGATCATGACCTACAAACTCCATGGAATTAAGAAAACAAAAGAAAGAACATGAAACTTTGGTGGATGAATATAATGGGGGGTTTTGTGTGTGTATATAGTGGCTTCGCTATGAAAAAGTTGAAAATTTTAAAGTGAAAGTCAAACCAAAACTAAATAGATATTAGATTAGATGTGTTAGTAAAAATGTTTATTAATGGTCATGTATGACTAAAGAGAAAACCTATTAAATGCTTTCCTCATTATCATAAATGACTTGCCCCCCATAATTACCCGGGGGGGGGGGGGCAAATCGAATAATCGGTTTGAATATTATTTTGAAATCGAATAATCGGTTTGAATATTTTATATTTTTATATATTTTAAATACATCCACTCTTCAAATCTTACATTTCAAAGAAAATAAAAAATCTTAAATGATGAAAACATCAATGAATTGTGCAAGAAATGGTAGGAATAAGAAGAAAAAAATAAAAAGATATGAACTTTACTACAACCGAAGTGAAATTATGGAGCAGGAATTTATTATCATAGAATTTATAAAATAATAATTAAAATATATTATTCATTAAAACTAAAACACTACATTATCTTACATACAAGATTACGTAGTAACGAACATTAATAATTTTATAATTTATCTTTTTGCTTCCAAGAAGTGTTACTTTTAGATATTTTTGGGGAATCAAATGAACATCAACCTAATATATTAAATTTTCTAATAAATAAATAATCATCGGTGAAGGGATAAATAAATTTTAAAAGGCTGAAAAAAGTGAACAAATATTCTAATTTTAACGTCTAGAAAGTACAGCCCTACCTTTTACTTTACATATATCATTTTAAAGTTTCCTATTTAAATGTTTCATAAGAAATTATTAAAATGAAAAATTAAAAGAAGAATGTATCATATTGGACAACAATTCAACTTATCATATATTACAAAAAAATATTCAGTTTGTTTGGGTGCTTTTTAAAAAATTTCATACCAAAGTGATGGAGTTCAATTTGAAACTACACTTCTATTAAAATTACACTGTCGAAAAATACATCTATTACTTTGCAGAAAAAAAAACAAAAAAGTTTAATTCATGTATTGAAAAACAACAATTAATAACATGAATATAATTTAATAACTGTAAAAAACATACCAGGATCTGTAACAATAGAATGAAATGTAATACCTCGGAAATCAGACTTAAAAAACTGCAGCAGAAAAACACCAGAAATAGTGAACCACGACAGAGTTCACGGACCGTGAAAGGGACCACGGTCCGTTGACCTGCCCGTCGAGTCACACCCTCCCAGCAGTGGTGGACCATGGAGCCCTTCACGGGCCGTGGACCACCACACGGGCCGTACTGGTCCTCGTGGAAGCCAGACAGAGTTCACAAGTCCCAGGCTTCAAACAACGGGGTCCTTCACGGGTCGTGTTCCTGACGACGGGTCGTGGTGGTGCCCATGGAAGGCCACCCCAGAACCAGTAGCTACTGGACCAAGGACCATGACCAGCTTAATGGTCTGTGGTCCCTTTGTCGGCTGCGTCAGGTTTTAAGTCAAGGGTCGTTTGGTCTTTTCCCCTATGCATTGGACCCCTAAACTACGTGGTTTTGGTCAGTTTTAGCCTAGAAACTAAATTAGAACCTAACCTAATCAATCATTCACCAAAATTTCATCGATCTTAGAGCAAAACAAGAGGAAAAAGTCGAGCAGCCCTATTCCAAGAACGCAGTAATGTTTCGTCTGTTCCAGCCCCGAATTGAAAGATTTCTCCGTGAAATTCATCACCAGGTATGTGGGATTTCACTAGTGGGTTCCTTTTACCCATTAGGTCTCTAGAATTCAGTCTAATTCTTGATTCCCTTCATATTATCTAGACCTAGGATTTTCTTGAATATTAGAAATTCTTGGGTTTTAGCTGTTAGAATGATGAAAATCAGATTATCATATTATTGCTTAGTTCCTTGCATGACATTCAGAACCCAAGTGGTGTAGATTCGTTTAGTTTATGAATTACACTAGCTAGGCATGTTTAAACAGATATACATGCCTCATTTATTGAATGTCTCATTATTAGTATTACAATGTTGCCTTTTCAGTTAGCATGTCAGAATCTCGAGCTATCCAGTTTATTTCAATTATGTTGTAATTTATACATTCTATTGGGAGTATGCTTAACACTAAGTTGGACTAGGGTCAGTCACCCTCATAGTCCCAGAACTACGTGCCCCCGTAGGTTTATAAGTCCCCTCTATGGACATTACATTTAGTGATCACGCCAGTCATGCCTCTATACCCTTGGCAAGGTATAGTGGGTCCTCTCGATGGGGCATATACATTGGACTCTACGTTTAGTTCATGTGGTTTTACGTGGGTTATTAGTAGCTCCCACAGTCAGACTCTAGTGCATTTGACCAGGTTCCCAGTTATATTTCAGTATTCCGTTTCAACATGCTATGTACTTGGTCATTGCATTCAGTTTAGTTCATGTTCAGTATGTTCAGTATATTTTTCATGTTAATCTTATATCATTGATCAGTATGCTTTATTCAGTTATGTATATATTGTTCAGCATTATCCTATCATGCATGCTCAATACCTTTCAAGTACTGACGCATACTCTGCGCTACATCTTCTCGTGATGTAGGTTCAGGTCCTCAGCATCCAGATCACACATAGATCGGTTCCTGATCTCCAGTTCAACAGCATCACTGGTGAGTCCTCATTGTTTGAGTACGATAGACATGTTTTCCATTACTTTCAGTCTTTCAGTTTCATTTTTGCTAGAGTTAGCTGGGGGCATGTCCCAGCATCTCTAGTCAGTTAGAGGCTTTTATTCAGACATTGTTTAGATTCAGCTTTAGTTGAGTTTGATTTTCCAGTATCATTAATATTCTTATTCAGTATTATATATATATATTCAGACTTAGAATGGGTATTCCCCATCATTTAGTTTATCTCATGTTTTAAGCTTCCGCACAATATTCATTTTAAGTATGCTTATGATATGCCAGCTTAGGGTTAGCTTAGGGTCACTCGTGATCGTAGGTCCCGTGTTTACGTCCATGGGGTAGCCTCGGGGCGTGACAAACTTGGTATCAGAGCATTAGGTTCAAGAGTCATAGGATGTCTGAAAAGCCGCACTAAGTAGAGTCCTTTTCATGGGTGTGAAGTGCACCACATCTAATGAGAGGGAGGCTACGAAGTGTTTTAGGAAAACTTCACTTTCTTTGCTACTCTTATCGTGCGTAAGGTATGATCCAATTTCTCACTTCTAACTCGTCGTTATGCGTTTCAAATCATGCCTCCTCGTAGAGCTTATGCAAGGAATGCTAACGCCAAGAATGCTAACGCAGTTCCTCCAGTCCCAGATCAGGAAGTTTCAAATGCAGAGTTTCGGAATGCGATTCAGCTTTTGGCTCAGAGTGTGACCAACCAGAACAATAGCCAGGGTTCGTGATTTCATTTGGATGAATCCACCAGAGTTTCTAGGGTTGCAGGTTGGTGAGGACCCACAGAATTTCATCGATGAGGTTCAAAAGATTTTTTGTAGTGATGCAGGTAACTGGGAATGATAGGGTAGAGTTGGAATCCTACCAGCTCAAGGATGTAGCTCACATATGGTTTACACAATGAAAAGAAAACAGGGGTACAGATGCAGCTCCTATGACTTGGGAATGCTTTACTGGAGCTTTTCTGGATAGATTCTTTCCGAGAGAGTTGAGGGAGGCTAAGGCTCAGGAATTCATGAATTTGAGGCAAGGTACAATGTCAGTCCAAGAGTATGGACTCAAGTTCACCCAACTCTCCAAGTATGCTCCGCATATGGTCGCTGATTCGAGGGCACAAATGTCTAAGTTTTTGTATGGGGTATCCGACCTAGTTAAGACAGAGTGCAGAAATGCTATGTTGTTAGATGAAATGAATATCTCTAGGCTCATGACTCATGCTCAGCAGGTTGAGGGAGATAAGCTTAGGGAAATGGCTAAGGACAACAAAAAGGCCAGGACAGGTAACTATGAGTACTCTCTGCAGAAATTGGGTGGTGGAAATTGCTCGTAGTTTCAGCAGAAATCTTTAGCTCTAACACCTTCATCAGCTAGTGCTCCATCCCCCAGGTTTAGACAAGATCAGAAAGGTAGGGCATCATGCTCTAAGCCCCATGGGAGTGCTTCAGGTAGCAGAACCTACCCAACTTGTCCAAAATGTGGTAAGAACCATCCGGGAGAGTATTTTGCAGGGAAAGAAGGGTGTTTTGGATGTGGTCAGTCTGGCCATAGGTTGAGGGATTGCCCTACTGTGAAACAGGGGCAAGTAGGTAACAATAGTAGGGCCCAGTCTACAGCACCAGTAGGTTGCCCAACTCAATAGGGTACTTCATCTAGTACAAGTGGCGGTCAGCGCCAGAACATGTTGTATGCTCTTCAGGCTTGCCAGGATCAGGAAGATTCTCCTGATGTGGTCACTGGTACATTGCGAGTCTTTCACTTAGATGTTTGTGCTTTGTTAGATCCAGGAGCTACTCTTTCCTTTGTAACTCATTCTATAGCAGTGAACTTTGGTTTCAGTACAGAAACTCTTTCAGAACCCTTCTCAGTCTCTACTCCAGTAGGTGACCCAATTATAGCTAGACGGGTATACATAAATTATCCTATCTCAGTCTCTCAGAAAGTCACCTTAGCAGATCTTGTAGAGTTAGAAATGGTAGACTTTGATATCATTCTAGGCATGGATTGGTTACATTCCGGTTATGCCTCAGTTGATTGTAGGACCAGGGTTGTTCGATTTTAGTTTCCAAACGAACCAGTCTTAGAATGGAAGGGTAGTAGCTCAGTGCGTATGGGTCGATTCATTTCTTACCTTAAGAACATGTAGATGATTTCCAATGGGTATATCTATCATCTAGTTCGGGTTAAGGATTCAAGTTCTGAAAACCCAACTCTTGAGTCAGTTCCTGTAGTCAATGAGTTTCCTAAAGGGAAATAGACTTCGGAATTGATCTCCTTCCAGATACCCAGCCTATTTCTATTCCTCCTTATAGAATGGCTCCAACTGAGCTTAAGGAATTGAAAGATCAGTTAAAAGACCTTTCTAGATAAGGGCTTTATCAGACCTAGTATTTTTCCATCTGGTGCACCAGTGTTGTTCGTGAAAAAGAAAAATGGTTCTCTCAGGATGTGCATTGACTATTGCCAGTTGAACAAAGTCACCATCAAGAATAAGTACCCTTTCCCCAGGATTGATGACTTGTTTTACCAACTTCAGGATGTTAGTCATTTTTCAAAAATAGACCTTAGATCCGGTTATCATCAGCTCAGAGTCAAGAGATAGTGACATCCAGAAAACAGCCTTCATAACTCGGTATGGTCATTATGAATTCGTAGTTATGTCATTTGGACTAACCAATGCTCCTGCATC
Organism: Solanum etuberosum; assembly: GCA_029582245.1. Lineage (NCBI taxonomy): Eukaryota > Viridiplantae > Streptophyta > Magnoliopsida > Solanales > Solanaceae > Solanum > Solanum etuberosum. The sequence goes on from JAJONR010000894.1 coordinate 47,197, forward strand.
TTTCATGGATTTGATGAACAAGGTGTTCAAGAAAGACTCTTTCGTTATCGTCTTTATTGATGATATACTCATTTACTCTAGGAATAAGGAAGATCATGCGACTCATTTGAGGGTTGTCCTGCAAACTCTAAAAGATCGCCAATTATTCGCTAAGTTTAGCAAATGGGAGTTTTGGTTGCAATCAGTTGCTTTCCTTGGTCATATAGTGTCTAGCGAAGGGATCTGAGTGGATTCTCAGAAAATAGAGGCAGTGAAGCAATGGCCCAGACCCACCTCTCCAATAGATTTCAGAAGTGTCTTGGGTTTGGCTGGTTATTACAGAAGGTTCGTGGAAGGATTTTCATCCATAACTTCTTTATTGACCAAGTTGACTTAGAAAAAGGTTAAGTTTCAATGGTCAGATAAGTAGGAAGAGAGCTTCTCAGAACTAAAACTAGGTTGACTACAGCTCCTGTTTCGACTCTACCAGAGGGTTCAGACGGTTATGTGATCTATTGTGATGCATCCAGAGTCGGCTTAGGTTTTTTATGTGCCATGAAATATTGGCACATTTGATGCTCAAAACTAAGGATTAATACTAGAATCGAGTGTATTTTTGTAAGCTTTGATGAGTTTGTAGAATGTGTAGACAGATTCTCACCTGTGTGGACAAATAGAAAAAGAAGCAAAAGATGATTATGATCAAGTGAAGACCACGAGCACCTAGACGGGTCGTGGTCCTTGTCAAGAACTGTGGTGCCAGTCGTGATGCATTTCCAATGTGAAAGCTTGGAGGAGCTGAAATACAACATGGCCAAGTAAGAATCACGAACACTTAAACGAACCGTGTTCCTCACAACGGTCCGTGGAAGTGCTCGTGAAGATGATACAGTGAATGGGTATTGAAAAACTGAAGATGGAATTGGTTAAGTGAAGACCACGGACACCTATACGAACCGTGGTCATTGTCACGAGTCGTGGTAGTGTCTGTGGTAATGATCCAGTGTACAGGACTTGAAGAACCTATTTTGGAGGAGTGAAAGGGAAAACCACGAAGGGCTTCACGGATCGTGAATCCCTTGATGGATCGTGGAGGCAGTCGTGAAGTTGCGCGACAGATTAGTCCTACTTCGAGTAGGACTCTTTTTGAACATTCTATTTGAAATAATTAGGTTATTTATAGTTTTTATCTCGGGATATCTCGAACGAGCGACTTAGTTTCAAATATTCTTAGCTTTGGTTTTTGACGATTAACATTGAATCAAGTTTCATAGTTGGATTTTCGGTTTTGAATTATCATTCGTTTAGTGAATTTGCAGATTTTCATGAGTACATTTTCTCAATGTTTTCATTAGTAATCTTTGTATGTTTATGCGAAATCATGAGTGGCTAAATACCACAACTGGGATTGTGGGATCGATGACGTAAATCTAAGTGTGATTTCGTAAGACTAGTAGAAGGCGATTTATATTTGCAAATCATAGTTCATTTTTCGTTATATATATTCTAATAAGTGCACACATTACAGTTAGCATGTATCTGTCATTTGTTCGAGAGAAAAGTGATGGTTGGAAAAAAGCTGAATTAACCTGATGAAATGGAGTCAAAGTTCGAGTTCGAGAGAAAAGAAGTTTAACACTATCGTAAGCGAGAGTAAAACTTGTTAACACTCTAGGACCGAGAAGGCTTGAGTGAAAGTTATCTAATTAGACTGAGAATTGTTAGATATATCTAACTCGCCTGTATTTTACAGAGATGAATTGCCTGAAACTCATTTACGGAAAAATGCTAGATACAACGTTATGGGGAACACAATCCTAGTTTCATTTAATTATCAAAACAACTTTAAAATCAACACTTTGTTAATTGTTAAGCTAGACCTTATTTAACAACCTTGGTTACTAAAGATTTACAGCTAAACCCATTTTACATTTCGTAGTTGTTTTCTCTTTAGGAAATAATAATAACATTTGGGTAAATGCGACAGTGAAACCATTTTTGTAAAGAAATTCTCTGTGGCATCGACCTCAACTCCCGTTGAGTTCTATAAATTGACTTCAACCGTTTATACCTCTTAATTAAGGTGTAAGTTTGGACGTATCAAATTTTGGCGCCGCTGCCGGGGAATTTCAATTCAGAAGTGTTTTACTAGCTTTTATTCAAAGTGTAGTTATATTTCCTAATTTTACTTCTTGTTTTTTGTTTGTATTTCTTACAGGTGAGTTCAACTGTGTATGCCAAACACCAGAAGTAAAGGAACTCCATTGATTCCATACGATCCAGAACTCCGGAAAACAATCCGCAAAATGGTGAATGCACAAGAACTTGAGGCTCAGAGGCAAAGATTGGGACTTGAGGCTGAAACCACTGCAAGAGGTGCTCAGCAACATGTTGTGAACAACCAGCCTAGAGTGGTTGAGGAAAATGTGAGAGTGGATGAGATAGTCTCTCCCCACCGCCAACCACTGGCTCCAAGGGGTAGAGCACAACAGCCAGCTCACGTAGTGTTCGAAGAGGATGACTTAGACTTGGACAGAGCTGGAGCCACATTAGTGATAGTTCTACCTGCACTACCTCCAGGTGTGAAATTTACAATCACCAGGACTATGATTCAATTGCTGAATTTGAAAGGTATGTTCAGGGCTGCAACTGGTGATGATGCGAATCAACATTTGATGAACTTTATGGCAATATGAAAATCGCAAGAAATTCCTGGGGTTAGTCAGACGACGATGAGATTGAGGTTGTTCCCATTGTCTCTCACTGGAGAGGCAACCAATTGGTTGAATGAGATGCTATAGATGATTCAATCAGGACCTGGACTGAGTTGTAGGAGGCTTTCCTGGAACGATTCTATCCTGAATCAAAAGAGTTGCAGATGAAGGATGAGATAAGTGCCCAAAAACAGTTACCGGGAGAAGCAATGTATGACACTTGGTGGAGATTCAGCAAAAAACTTAAAAGTGCCCGAACCATGGTCTCACTGAGAGACATCTGAAAAAGGCTTTCTATAGATCTTTAAATTATGTTACTAAACTTGTTGTTGATGCAGTGTGTGGAGGATCATTCATGAGGAAGCCATTTACAGAAAGAATGCAGCGGATGGATTAAGTGTCTAAGAACAACAGAGCATGGTACACCAGGGATGCTGATGTAGGAGATCTTGGGTTCACCTTCGAACTTTCAGCTGAACAAAAGAAGAGAGAAAAAGAAAGGGATAAGGACATGGCACACATGAGTACCTAGATAGATCTACTCACGAAGCATATTGTTGCACATTCTGAAAAGGTAAATTCCGTAGGACCCCCAAACAGGTACGAAGACCAAGACATTGATCTAGATGAGGAGGCTAAATACTTGGGCAACCAAGGAGATTTCCGGAATTATAACTCGGGAAACCAAGGTTATAATTCTGGAAATACAGGTCGGAACTATTCCAGGGAAGAATAGTATGATAGGCCAGCAAATAGAGAGCTGGGAAACTGGTAGAACATAGATGGTTACAGAAATGATTGCAGTGGTGTGTATGTGCCTCCAGGCAATAGAGACCGTACAAGTGGTAGTTCCAGCGGTTCTAAGCTAGAAGATATGTTGGCTAAGGTACTCCAAAAGGTTGAGTCAACGGATGCAGGGGTGAAGGAGATGAAGGGCGATTTCTCTAGCATGAGTCAACTGGTAGAATCTCACACCACCTCCATCAAACAAATAGAGCAACAGTTGGGGAAACTTTCAGCATCACTAAACAAAGGAAGAATGGGGCACTACCAGGTGATACTATTCAGAACCCCAAGAAGGACGGACATTGCATGGCTATCGCCACCAGAAGTGGTAAGATTCTTAATGAACCAATTTCTGTAGGTAATGAGCATGAACAGGGCTTGGAGCGAACCGAAAGAGAGGAGGTCGAATCTGAACAGGTAGATGATGTAGAAGATGCTCAACCAATAGAGACACCAGCAGGAGCAAAGGAAAAAGGGGTTGAGGTATATATGCCCTTACAGTCAATACCAAAACCACCTCCTCCGTTCCCTCAGAGGCTTAAAAAGAAAGCTGAAGATGAAAAATTCGCTAAGTTCATAACCATGCTGAAACAGCTATCAGTGAACATCCCATTGGTAGAAGACCTAGAGCAAATTCAAGGATATGCTAAGTTCATGAAGGACTTGGTCACGAAGAAAAGAGCGGTAAGTTTTGATTTTACTGACAATGTTCATCACTGCAGTGCTATTGCTACCAGATCTCTGGTAGAGAAGAAGGAGGATTCGGGTGCATTCACCATACCGTGCACCATCAGATCAATTGAGTTTGAAAAAGCCTTGTGTGACTTAGGGGCCAGTATAAACTTGATGCCGCTGGCCATCTACAAGCAATTAGGGCTATGAGTTCCAAAGCCCACAACAATGAGGTTGATGATGGCAGATAGATCGGTAAAATGGCTTGTGGGCTTCTTATGTGATGTCCTTGTAAAGGTGGACAGTTTCATCTTTCCGTTAGACTTCGTAATCTTGGATTGCGAAGTTGATTTTGAGGTTCCCATAATATTGGGAAGACCATTTATAGCCACAGGATGAGCATTGGTTGATGTTGAGAGTGGAGAGCTAAAATTCAGGCTCAACAGTGAAGAGGTAAAGTTTAAAATTTGCAGGTCCATGAAGCAGCCACAAGGCATGAATGTGGTGTCGGAAATATAAGTTTTTGATGAAGGAGAGCTTGGAGCGACTATTGAGGAGAGGCTGGCTGTCGAAACATTAGCAGCCGTGTTGATGAACTTTGAAGCTGATTTCCGGACTGACTATCTGGCGACTGTGAATGCTTTACAGGGCATGGGAGAACACTCTTATGCTCCAAAGAAACTGGACCTGGATTTGAAAAACAGGCCAAGTTCTCCAGCTAAACCATCCATTGAGGAGTCACCTGTGCTGGAACTGAAACAGTTACCCAGTCACCTGAGGTATGTATTTTTGGGTACTAACAACACATTGCCTGTGATCTTGGCTGCAAATTTGAATGATGAACAAGTACAAGCTGTGATTAAAGTGCTAATAAGGTATAAAAGAACAATTGGGTAGACCATTGCTGACATCATTGGGATATCTCCAGGTATATGCTAAGATCCAACTTAAGAAGGACTGCAACCCAAGCATTGAGCACCATTGGAGGTTAAATCCACCAATGCAAGAGGTGGTCAAAAAGAAGATCATCAAGTGGTTAGATGCTGGGGTTGTGTACCCCATTTCTGACAGTCATTGGGTCAACCCAGTGCAATGTGTACCTAAAAAGGGTGGTATGACCGTGGTCGCCAATGCGAGGAATGAGTTGATCCCGTAGAGACCAGTCACTGGATGGCGAGTGTGCATGGACTACAGAAAGCTGAACAAGTGGACCTTGAAGGATCACTTCCCAATGCCATTCATGGACCAGATGTTTGATAGGTTGGCTGGAAAAGGGTGGTACTGTTTCTTAGATGGATACTCTGGTTACACCCATATATCTATTGCTCCTGAAGATTAGGAAAAGACCAATTTTACATGTCCTTATGGCACCTTTGCATTTAAACGCATGCCATTTGGACTATGTAATGCATCAGCTACTTTCCAGAGATGTATGATGTCCATTTTCTCAGACATGGTGGAGGACACTCTAGAGGTATTCATGGATGACTTTTTAGTGGTAGGTGATACTTTTGATGGTTGTTTGCTCAATCTTAGCAGGGCTTTACAGAGATGCGAGGAGGCCAATCTAGTGCTGAACTGGGAGAAGTGCCATTTCATGGTCAATAAAGGTATATTCCTTGGTCACAAGGTGTCACAAAAGGGATTAGAAGTAGAAAAGGACAAAATTGAGGTGATTGAAAAGTTGTCTCCACCTATTTGTGTGAAAGGTATTCAAACTTTTTTAGGACATGCCGGATTCTATAGGCGTTTCATCAAGGACTTCTCAAAAATTGCACATCCCTTGTGCAAGCTTTTGGAGAAGGAGGTGAAATTTGCTTTTGATGAAGCATGCCTAAAAGCCTTTGAATGCCTGAAGGAGAAGCTGATTTCTGCACTAGTGATTATTGGCCCAGATTGGGCTGAGCCATTTGAGGTAATGTGCGATGCTAGTGGTACTACCTTAGTAGCGTTGGGGCAAAAGCGCAACAAGATGTTCCATCCGATCTACTATGCTAGCACGTCACTAAATGGAGCACGACGAAAATACACAGGAACTACTGGCTGTGGTTTATGCCCTCGAGAAATTCAGAGCCTACTTATTGGGTACTAGATTGATAGTACACACGGATCATGCAGCTCTAAGGTATCTCATGGCAAAGAAAGATGGCAAGCCAAGGTTGATCAGATGGGTGTTGCTGCTTCAGGAGTTTGATTTTGAGGTTAAGGATAGGAGAGGTTGTGAAAACCAGGTGGCTGATCACCTGTCTAGGTTGGATGCTGAAAAGAAAGAGGAACTTGAGCTAGAAATCAATGATTTGTTCCCGGATGAACAGGTATTAGCTGCAACTCTTGATCTTATTTCTTGGTTTGCTGATTTTTCTAACTTTCTTACTAGTGACTTGATGCCTGAGGGGCTGACATTTCAGCAAATGAAGAGTATTTTTGGGATGAACCCTATTTGTACAGGGTGTGTGCTGATAATATCATCAGGCGATGCATCCCTGAAGCTGAGATGTTGCATATTCTAGAGGCCTGTCACTCCTCTCCAGTGGTTGGCCATCATGGAGGCGCTCGGACAGCCCACAAGGTACTTCAGAGTGGGTACTATTGGCCTACAATTCATTAGGACACAATGGATATAGTGAAGATTTGTGATGTATGCCAGCGGCAAGGAGCCATCTCTCAGCGCCACGAGCTACCAATGACACATATTCTGGAGGTGGAGCTATTTGATGTGTGGGGAGTTGATTTCATGGGCCCATTTGTGAGCTCCTATGGGCAAAAGTATATACTTGTGGTAGTGGACTATGTGTCCAAATAGGTTGAGGCAGTCGCTCTGCCTGAGAATGATGGTAAAAGTGTTGCTGGGTTTCTGAAAAAGAATATCTTCTCAAGGTTTGGCACACCCAGAGCTATTATCAGTGATGGCGGTTTCCATTTTTGCAATAAGGTATTCAGTACTCTTCTGGCCAAATATGGGGTTAAACAGCACAAGGTGGCAACACCTTATCACCCGCGGACCAGTGGCCAAGTGGAGGTATCAAATAGGGAAATAAAGGCTATTCTGGCAAAAACAGTGAATGCCAACAGGACTGATTGGGCACGAAAGTTAGATGATGCTCTATGGGCATATCAGACAGCTTTCAAGACGCCTATTGGTATGCCTCCATGTCAATTGGTGTTTGGAAAGGCATGTCATTTTCCAGTTGAGCTTGAGCATAAGGCAGTCTAGGCCTTGAGGAAGCTGAATCTTAGTTGGAGTGAATCTGCAAACCTGAGAATGGATCAAATCAATGAGATAGATGAGTTTCGCTTGAGAGCATATGAGAGGTCTGCACTATACAAGGAGAGGATGAATCGGTTTCATGATAGGCATATTGAGAAAAGAGCCTTCACTCCTAGTGACTTGGTGTTACTTTTCAACTCTAGACTTCATCTGTTTCCGGGGAAGTTGAGATCCAAATGGTTTGGGCCTTTTAAGGTAACTCAGGTGTTCCAGTCGGGTGCTATTGAGCTTGAGAATGACAAGGGTGAGAGGTTCAAGGAAAATGGCCAGCGAATCAAGGCATACTTGGGTGTTCCAGAAGAAGTGAAAATAGTGGAGGAATGTACGCTTGATGAAGTCTGAGTAATCAAGTAACCTGCGTCGTGCCACGACGTTAAATTGTGCGCTGCTTCGGAGGCAACCCGAGACTGTAATTGTAATAGGTAGTTTATATTTTATCATTTTTCTTATTTATTTTATAGAGTCATTGAATGTTTATGCATGCAGGAAAGATTTGGACTACAAATTGCAGAACTAGTGCAGGAATCCCTTCAAGGGCACTCCCACAGACCATGGTGCCTTCACGGGCAACTTCACGGCCCGTCACAAGCACTAACTCTAGATGAGGGCCACTGGAAATTGCAAGAAAGAGTTTACGAGAGGGTTCACGGTCCGTCAAGAGTTGTACGAACCGTGTAGCCTCTCGTGAATCTCAGGTAAGTTGTCCCTAACCAAGTCATGTCCACGGACGTCTCTACGGACCGTGGTGCCCGTCACAGGCAACTTCACGGTCCGTCTTACATAACCCAGCAGTACAATAACCCAACCCGCTCACATAGAGAAATTGATTTTTAAACGTTTTATATAATTCTTAAAGCGCCAAGGGTCGGTTTCTTCCTCTTCACTCTCATCCATAACGGTTCCTAAAGTTATTAAACGGTTTTTCATCATCCATAAGTTCTAAATTCAATAGAGAATCAAAACCCTGGTTCTATTTTGTCAAGATATTGAAGTCGAGTTCATCATCTCTCTTTTGGGCAGTAATTTTACTCTAAATTCAAAGTAAGTTTCTCTAAAACTCGTTATAATTTTGATCTTATCTAAAAACAAGTTAGATTTACTTTGATTTAGTTGAATTTACCATGATTATGTGATGAACTCTCTTTGTTGATATTAAATTGTTGTGGGTTCGTTTAAATTGGGTGAATTTGGTTGTTGAGAGTTATGGGTTTGATGAATTCTTGCGTAACTAGTGTGAATGGTGATACGAGTGTAGGTTTGAGTGCTATTTATAAGTATCAATGGTATATGTATGAGTGTTTTGCCGATAAATTAGGGCAAAATAGCATGACTATTTTCATGGGTATGTGGTTATGATCATAGTGAGAGATAGATTGTGTGTGATTTAAATGGCGATTGATAAATGTGGTAGATTGGTTGGACTCATGTGCAAATAGGTCTTGTAACATTTTGGTTGGGTGAAATTGGGCATAAGTTGTTGTTGGAAGGAGAGGAGCACTGGAAAAAGGCCAAGTGTAAGTCCACGATGGGCTTCACGGACCGTGGGATCAACTACGGGTCGTGAAACCCCTCGTGGACCACACTTGGCAAAAGAGGGGTACACTGGGTAGGATCACGATGGTCTTCACGAACCGTGGTTCACTCTACGAACCGTGAAGCCGTCCGTGATTCATTCCAGTGAAATGTCCTACAGAGTCAATTCACCAACTGGTATTCACGAGGGTCTTCACGGACCGTGGTACCCACCACGGCCCGTCTTGGCACTCGTATAAAAAAAACAAACTTTTTTTGTTTCTGTTCTTTTTAATTCTGTTTTTGCATTTCAATTATGTGGCCCTTCCCAATGATAGATTGGGTGACGACTTTCTTAAGGCAATGCGTCACGTTGTAATTACACAGGGGAACTCTGAGTTACCGATAGTGTATCATTTTACTGATTTGCGTACAAATGGGTTTTTGTATTTCTCACGTACTATGCCTCCCCGAAGAAAGAACGCAGCCCCACCTTCCTCACCAACTGCTTCTCAATCAGAAGGTGATAATGCCACGAAGTCTAGTAGTTCGGAGGTGCAGATTAATACTGCACCTGAAGATCACCCACCTCGAACTACTAGATCCCATACAACGAGGGACATCCTCTAGAACACTTTTTCTCAGTTTGAAGAGGAAGGTAGTAGTTCCGGAAGTGGTGAGGAGGAGGGTAGCCAGTCTGATAATCGTTCGGGAGATAGTGCAGAATCTGCAAGCGGCTCTCAGGAAAATACAACCACACCTCCACCTGCAGTGGACACAGAAGCTGAAACAGGAGCACGAGAAGAGGCAGGTGTTGTAGAAGAGGATGACGAGATCACCACCGATGATACCATGGTCCAATATGTTAACATCCATGAAGTCGATCCCGCAGCGAAACATCATCTGATTGACTGTTTCCGCTCTATGTCAATTGTGAACAGGATATTTCAGTTGCATCATTTTGACTGGATGAATAACGCACCTGGAGAATATTCTAGCCACCTGACCAGAGAGTTTTATGCTTCTTATGCAGCCACATTGATGAACTTTTCTGTAGAAAGTGACACAACTAAACGGGGGCAGAAGGACATTGCCAGTACCTGGGGTCCACTAAACTCAATTATGGTTTGGGGCACATCTGTGGATATCTTCGAGGCTACTATCAACAGGATGCTGCATGGCCCAGAATACACAGCACCAACTTCAGTTGGACTTTTTGAGGGCAAACATCATGCAGTCACCAGTGAAACTGAGATGGAGGTTCAGAGTTCTCGAGAGTGGGTCTTGCGCTGGATTGCAAGGTAAATTGCTTTAGAGGGGTAGAATGTCATTTGGGTTACAGGAATGCCAGTACACATCACTAAAGTTTCACTGTCTTTTCTAGCCAAGGTTTGGTGGGCTATTGTCTGTGCACAATTGTGGCCTATCGGTAATGATAACACCCTGTCTCCCTCACTGGCATCCTTGGTAGATATCCTCATGGCTAGTTAGATAGTCAATGTGGGGAAGATTATAGCTACAGAAATGTGAGACAGGGCACTAAATGAGTGAGTCGGACTTCCATTTCCATGTCTGATAGGGAAATTGTGTCGAGAAGAAAACATTCCCCCAAACAGGCTAGTGGACAGATGGGGTGAGGCATTCAGACTCACCCAGGCATCCAAAATCAAAGATGTCGCTAACCATCTCTTTGGTGAGAAATCAGGAGCTGTGGGTTGATTGCCAGTTGTTCCTCATGTACCAATTGACGTAACACATGCGGATAGAGGGCAAGAGCAAGGAGAATCATCACAGCCATCTACAGAGGCACTACCACCACCAGCTTCAGCTTCACAGGCTCCAGGTACATTTTTCACTATTCCAACTCTTTTCCTTGAGAATTTGGTTGTAGATCAGCGGCAGACCAGGACTTTAGTCTACCAAATTATACGCCGGATGCCCCAGCTCATAGAGCGTGATGTGTTAGCTGCGGAGAAACGAGTAAAAGATAAGATGCGAAAGGAGCTGGCTGTTTTAAAAAATAGGATGGATGGCTTGAAAGTCCACGACCAGGATCAGTTGCAGGGTGAAGGGTCAGTCAGTACTGACGAGTTCAAGGTGCAATTGGCCGAAATGCGAGCTCAAGTTTCTAAACTGGCTGAGAAGCTGGTACAGGTTCCAACTCTTGTCATGCTAGAGTCACTGATGAACTTGTTCAGTGAGCCGCCCACCACTCAATCCCTTGACGACTTCTGGGGAGTAACTCTCTTAAAGCAAATTCGGCAAGAGAAAGAAAAAGTTGGAGAGTCTGATGAGGAGCTGTCGGTTGTCCTATCGAGAGAGGAAAGAAGGCAACAAAAGAATGCCCGCAAGGCATCGAAGAAGGAAGACAGAGAAAAAAAAGCACTTACGCAACAACAACGAGATGCAGTGTTAGCTGGCGCTTCTGGTAACAGAGTACCTGTCCCGGTTAGTGATAGCCAGCCTAACCCAGAGCTGGTTCCTGAGAGTGCACCCATTGATAAGGGTGCCAATATTGATCCGGCTACCGGCGCCTAGTGCACCGTAGGTATGACCCCTCCTCACAGCCCTGTATTGTTTTTCTTCATTGACTTTGAGGGTAAAGTCTTTTTGTTGGGGAGGGGGTGGTGAGCGACCTGCCATTTTAGCTATTAGAATGATTGGAGGTTGAATCTGTGTTTGTTTGTTAATTGTGATTATTTTGTTTTTTTTCTCTGTTGAGCTGTGCAACAGTCACTCCTGTTTGAAATAATAGCATTAATCTGAAATTTGACTGTTAGGATCTTTAGATGACATCTTAGGTACTCATGAGTTGATCATTGCTAATCTGAAAATAAATTGGTGAACCAAGAAACTAGAGAATGTAGTCTTGTGACATGTGTGTGTGTGTGAGTTTTGATTGAAGTCTAACACTACTAGCAGAAACTAGAACTTGCCCGAGTAGTCTTGCTTAAATATGAGAATAACTGGATAGGAAAGGATCAGTAGGCCATTTTTGCAAAGCCATTGAAAAGCCTAAAATAAAATAACCAAATAAAAAGCTTATCACTTGAACTCGATTTGAGCCTGAAAACTAATTTTGTTCTTACCCATTAAATATCATATCCTTGGGTCTCCGAAGATACGATGTCACAACTCAGGCCAAAAAGGCCTAAGTTGAGGGTGTATACAACATGAGTAGAATGGAAAAGTGAAAAAGAAGGTTCAACCAGTTAGCTGAAAGCAAAAATGAATCAAGAAAATTTTAAAAAAAAAAGAAAAAAGAATGGCTGCTGGGATGTACTAAAATAAAGAAAAGGAGGGAATCACTCAGAAAAAGTTGTGTGCGAACGAAACTTTGGAGAACCAAGGTACTAGTCACTCACAAACCCAAAAATCCATTCCCTAGCCTGAGCCTATGTTACAAGCTGATAAAGTCCTACAGTGATCCTATTCTGGTTGTTCGGAAGATAGAGCGTAGAAAACAAGGGCAAGCCTATGGTCTTTTGTTGATTAGTGTTAGAAGTTCTTTGAGAGTGTGAGCGTCGAAACTAGTCCCAATTATCATGAGTGAGGGACTTCTTTGGTGTGAGGACACAATGATTGCATTTGATAGTAGATTATGTTAGCTGATAGTACACGGGCTTAAGCATGGTCGACTGTGGGTAATGTGATGTCATATATTGATCCTTGCATGTTAGATTGATGGTTTTGGATACAAATTGGGTTTGAAATGGTTGCTGCATAGTTTCAAAAGAGTTTGAATGTTTGAGGACTAAATGTATTATTTTTTTCATCACTTGAGGACAAGTAATGGTTCTAAGTTGAGGGTGTTGATGTGCCGTGAAATATTGGCACATTTGATGCTCAAAACTAAGGATTAATACTAGAATCGAGTGTATTTTTGTAAGCTTTGATGAGTTTGTTGAATGTGTAGACAGATTCTCACTTGTGTGGAAAAATAGAAAAAGAAGCAGAAGATGACTGTGATCAAGTGAAGACCACGAGCACCTAGACGGGTCGTGGTCCTTGTTAAGAACCGTGGTGCCAGTCGTGATGCATTTCCAGTGTGAAGGCTTGGAGGAGCTGAAATACAACTTGGCCAAGTAAGAATCACGAACACTTAAACGAACTGTGGTCCTCACAACGGTCCGTGGAAGTGCTCATGAAGATGATCCAGTGAATGGGTATTGAAAAACTGAAGATCGAATTGGTTAAGTGAAAACCACGGACACCTATAGGGACCGTGGTCATTGTAACGAGTCGTGGTAGTGTCCGTGATGATGATCCAGTGTACAGGACTTGAAGAACCTATTTTGGAGGGGTGCAAGGTAAAACCACGAAGGGCTTCACGGACCGTGAAGCCCATGAATGATCGTGGAGGCAGTCGTGAAATTGCGCGACAGATTAGTCCTACTTCGAGTAAGACTCTTTTTAAACATTCTATTTGAATTAATTAGGTTATTTTTAGTTTTTATCTCGGGTTATCTGGAACGAGCGACTTAGTTTCAAATATTCTTAGCTTTGGTTTTTGACGATTAACATTGAATCAAGTTTCAAAGTTTGATTTTCGGTTTTGAATTATCATTCATTCAGTGAATTTGCAGATTTTTGTAAGTACATTTTCTCAAAGTTTTCATTACTAATCTCTGTATGTTTATGTGAAATCATGAGTGGCTAAATACCACAACTGGGATTGTGGGATCTATGACGTAAATCTAAGTGTGATTTCATAAGACGAGTAGAAGGCGATTTATATTTGCAAATCATAGTTCATTTTTCGTTATTCATATATACTAATAAGTTCACACATTAGAGTTAGCATGTATTTGTCATTTGTTCGAGAGAAAAGTGATGGTTGGAAAAAAGCTGAATTAACCTGATGAAATGGAGTCAAAGTTCGAGTTCGAGAGAAAAGAAGTTTAACGCTATTGTAAGCGAGAGTAAAACTTGTTAACACTCTAGGAACGAGAGGGCTTGAGTGAAAGTTATCTAATTAGACTGAGAAGTGTTAGATATATCTAACTCGCCTGTATTTTGCAAAGATGAATTGCCTGAAACTCATTTACGGAAAAATGCTAGATGCAACGTTATGGGGAACACAGTCCTAGTTTCATTTAATTATCAAAACAAATTTAAAATCAACACTTTGTTGATTGTTAAGCTAGACCTTATTTAACAACCTTGGTTACTAGAGCTTTAAAGTTAAACCCATTTTACATTTCGTAGTTGTTTTCTCTTAGGAAATAATAACAACATTTGGGTAAATGCGACAGTGAAACCATTTCTGTAAAGAAATTCTCTGTGGGATCGACCTCAACTCCCATTGAGTTCTATAAATTGACTTCAACCGTTTATACCTCTTTATTGAGGTGTAAGTTTGGACGTATCATTTGTGTATTGATGCAGCGAGGAAAGGTTATAGCTTATGCTTCTAGACAGCTTAAGCTGCATGAGAAGAATTATCCGACTCATGACCTCAAGCTTGAAGCCGTAGTATTTTCCCTAAGAATTTGGAGACATTACTTGTATGGTGTGCACGTAGATGTGTTCACAGAACATAAGAGCCTTCAGTATGTGTTCACCCAGAAAGAGTTGAATCTTCGTCAGAGGAGATGGCGGGAATTCCTCAAGGTCTATAATATGAATGTGCTTTACAATCCTAGTAAGGCCAATGTAGTAGTTGATGCTCTTAGCAAATTATCTATGGGTAGTGTAGCACATGTTGAGGAAGAAAGGAAGGAATTAGCAAAAGATGTTCACCAGCTTGCTCGCTTAGGAGTTGGTCTTACAGACTCGTCCGATGGTGGAGTGATAGTTCTGAATAGATCCGAATCTTCGTTGGTAGCGGAGGTTAAGGGAAAAAAAGATAGTGATCCTATATTGCTTCAATTGAAGGGTGCAGTTCAGTAGCAGAAAGTTGAGGTTTTCTCCCAAGGGGGAGATTGTGTGCTTCGTTATTAGGGTCGTTAATGTGTTCCTAAGGTGGGTAAGTTGAGACAGTAGATCCTTACAGAGGCCCATAACTCCAGGTATTATATTCATCCAGGTGCCATTAAGATGTACTGTGATCTGCGGGAAGTCTTTTGGTGGAACGACATGAATAGGGATATAGTAGATTTTGTGGCCAAGTGCCCTAATTGTCAACAAGTGGAGGTACAGCATCAGAAACCAAGAGGTATGACTTAAGAGATTAACATTCCTACATGGAAGTGGGAAGTGATCAACATGGACTTCATTACAGGTTTACCACGTACTCGCAGACAACATGATTCCATTTGGGTAATAGTAGACAGAGTTACTAAGTCTGCTCACTTTTTGGCTGTCAAGTCTACAGATTCGGCGGAGGACTACGCCAAGCTTTACATTAATGAGATAGTCAGGTTGCATGGGGTTGCTTTGTCTATCATCTCAGATAGAGGTCCTCAGTTTACCTCTCATTTCTGGAAGTCATTTCAGAAAGGTCTTGGTACCCAGGTTAATCTTAGCACAACATTTAATCCACAGACGATTAGACAGGCAGAGTGTACCATTTAGACTTTAGAGGACATGTTGAGATCTTGTGTGATCGATTTCAAGGGCAGTTGGGATGATCACCTTCCTCTTATAGAGTACACCTACAATAACAGTTACCATTCCAGTATTCAGATGGCCCCTTATGAGGCATTATATGGTCGTAGATGTAGATATCCAGTTTGTTGGTTTGAGGTAGGTGAAGCAGCCTTGATAAGGCCAGATTCGGTTCATGATGCCATGGAAAAGGTTCGGCTCATCAGAGATAGACTTAAGACAGCCCAGAGTCATCAGAAGTCCTATGCAGATGCAAGAAGAAGGTACTTAGAGTTTGAGGTTGATGAATGGGTTTTCCTGAAAGTGTCACCTATGAAGGGGGTGATGAGATTTGGCAAGAAAGGGAAGCTCAGTACTAGATATGTCGGTCCTTACAGAATCTTGAAAAGGTTTTGTAAAGTGGCTTATGAATTAGAGTTGCCAGCAGAACTAGCAGTAGTCCATCCAGTCTTTCACATTTTCTTGTTGTAGGTGATCCAGCATCTATAGTACTATTGGAAAGTGTGGCTGTGAAAGATAGTTTCACTTATGAGGATGTGCCAGTTCAGATTCTTGATCGTCAACTTCGAAGGTTGAGAAACAAAGAAGTCGCTTCAGTTAAGGTTTTGTGAAGGATTCAGTCCGTAGAGAGAGCTACTTGAGAAGTAGAAGCAGCTATGAAGGCCAAGTATCCTCATCTCTTTCTTTCCGATTCCATTCCAGCTTGAGGTAATAGTTCCTCTCTAGTCTCTCAGTTTACTCTTGCATGAATTCAGTCTTAATATCATGTTCCCTCAGTTATTCTTGCATTTTCAACGTATTTGCATGATCTTAGAACTCAGTTCAGTCAGAAATCAGGTTTTTGTACTTAGTGGTAGGAATTGCAGCTTTTTTCCTCCTTTCTCAGCTAGTTTAGGCTTCATTCTAGGATGAATGTTCCCAAGGGGGAGATATTGTAACACCTCAGAAATCAGACTTAGAAAACTGCAGCAGAAAAACACCAGAAATAGTGAACCATAGGCAGGGTTCACGGACCGTGAAAGGGACCACGATCCGTTGACCTGCCCGTGGAGTCACACCCTCCCAGCAGTGGTGGACCACGGAGCCCTTCACGGGTCATGGACCACCACACGGGCCGTACCGGTGCTCGTGGGAGCCAGGCAGAGTTCACCAGGCCCAGGCGTCAGACAATGGGGTCCTTCACGGGCTGTGGTCCTGACGAAGGGCCGTGGTAGTGCCCGTGGAAGGACACCCCAGAACCAAAGCTACTGGACCAAGGACCACGACCAGCTTAACGGTCTGTGGTCCCTTTGATAGACCGTCAAAGGGGCCGTGGTTGGTTGCGTTAGGTTTTAAGTCAGGGGTCGTTTGGTTTTTTCCCCTATTCGTTGGACCCCTAAACTACGTGGTTTTGGTCAGTTTTAGCATAGAAACTAAATTAGAACCTAACCTAATCAATCATTAACCAAAAATTCATCGATCTTAGAGCAAAACTATGAGGAAAAAGTAGAGCAGCCCTAGTACAAGAACGCATCAAGGTTTCGTTTGTTCTAGCCCCGAAATTGAAATATTTCTCCATGAAATTCATCACCAGGTATGTGGCATTTCACTAGTGGGTTCCTTTCATCCATTATGTCCCAAGAATTCAGTCTAATTGTTGATTCCCTTAATATTATTTAGACCTAGGGTTTTCTTGAATGTTAGAAATTATTGGGTTTTAGCTGTTAGAATGATCCAAATCAGATTATCATATTGTTGCTTAGTTCCTTGCATGATATTCAGAACCCTAGTGGTGTAGATTCGTTTAGTTAATGAATTACACTAGCTAGGCCAGTTTAAACAGATATACATGCCTCAGATATTGAATGTCTCATTATTAGTATTACAATGTTGCATTTTCAGTTAGCATTTCAGAATCTCGAGCTATTCAGTTTATTTCAATTATGTTGTAATTTATACATTTTATTGGGAGTATACTTAACACCGAGTTGGACTAGGGTCAGTCACCCTCATAGTCCCAAAACTACGTGCCCCGTAGGTTTATAAGTCCCCTCTATGGACATTACATTTAGTGATGATTCCAGTCATGCCTTTATACCCTTGGCAAGGTATATTGGGTCCTCTCGATGGGGCGTATACATCGGATTCCACGTTAGCTCACTTGGTTTTACGTCGGTTATTAGTAGCTCCCACAGTCAGACTCTAGTGCATTTGACTAGGTTCCCAGTTATATTTCAATATTCTGTTTCAACATGTTATGTACTTGGTCATTGCATTCAGTTTAGTTCATGTTCAGTATGTTCAGTATATTCTTCATGTTCATCTTATATCATTGATCGGTAGGCTTTATTCAGTTATGTATATATTTTTCAGCTTCATCCTATCCTGCATGCTCAGTACCTTTCAAGTACTGACGCATACTATGCGCTACATCTTCTCGTGATGTAGGTTTAGGTCCTTAGCATTCAGATCACGCATAGATCGGTTCCCGATCTCCAGTTCAGCAGCATCAGTGGTGAGTCCTCATTCTTCGAGGACGATAGACATGTTTTCCATTACTTTCAGTCTTTCAGTTTCAGTTTTGCTAGAGTTAGCTGGGGGCATGTCCCAGCATCTTTAGTCAGTTAGAGGCCTTTATTCAGACATAGTTTAGATTCAGCTTTAGTTGAGTTTGATTTTCCAATATCATTAAAACTCTTATTCAGTATTATATATATATATTTAGACTTAGAATGTGTATTCCCAGTCATTTAGTTTATCTCATGTTTTAAGCTTCCGCACAGTATTTATTTTAAGTATGCTTATGATATGCCAGCTCAGGGTTAGCTTAGGGTCACTCGTGATCCTAGGTCCCGTGTTTACTTCCAGGAGGTAGCCTCGGGGCGTGACATGAAACATAAAGGAAAAAATCGAGCCCACTGAATGCACAGTGTCTCCTTAAGGAAATTACTCCCCTCTAGTACCCGAGGTTTAAAGGAATAAGTCCTCTCAGGATAGAACGATTCCACTCATCAGTGTATTGATACAAAATTAATGTTGTCAGTGAGCAACTCTACAGGAGCAAAGTACAGAAATATTTAATTGTGCATAAGAAGAAGAAGAAGTTCAAAATTTTCGTTGTTTTAAAATGAGAGGAAATACCTTTTTTTATAGATAACAAAGGGTAGTGTGAACAAATGCTTATTGTGCCTTATCGGAAAGGTCACAACTCTTTGGAAAAGTTACAACCCTTCGGAAAGGTCACAATCTTTCATAAAAGTCACAACTTTTCATAAAAGTCGCAACTCTTCATAAAAGTCATAACTTTTCATAAAAGTCACAACTTTTCATGAAAGGGGAAGGCTAGTTTTGGAAATAAAATAAATTAAAAGGGAATACTGGTTTATGGTGGTGCCATGTAGGCGGGTCTAAAGGTTTTCTTAATAAATTAAAAGGGAATCCTGGTTTGTGGTGGCGCTACGTAGGCGGGTCTAAAGGTTCTCTTTTATATATATATATATGACTAGTAAAATTAACCGCGCCTCGCGTGGGAATTTAATATTACGAAATTTATAAAATAACACATAAAACTATTAGTCATTAAAACTAAAACATAATATTATCTTTCATACAAGATTACGTAGTAACAAACAGTAATAATGTAAAGAAAAATGATAATTATAAAATCTTATCATTTATCCTTCAATCAATCATCTTTAATTTGATTTTATAATTTATCCTTGAACCCATGTCAAAAGTTTAATAATTTTGTCTTTTTTTTCTGTTTCATTTCGTACATCAAGGTGCGATAACATTTTTAAGGTCTTTATGTCCTTACAATGGCATACCAAATTTGAATTTTGTCTTCAAGAGATGTTAGTATAGATCTTTAAGATATTTTTTTATTGTACATTCAACAATTTCAGTAGAGAAAACTTGCATGAATACTCAATTGACGTGTGTTATTTAATCTGTACTAACAATAACTTATAACAATAACTTTGCAGAAACATAAAGAACAAAGTTTAAAACATGTACTCAAAAACAATAATTAATAACATAAGCATAAATTAATGACTGTAAAAAAAATAGTAGGATCTATAACAATCGAATGAAACAAAAAGGAAAAAATCGAGCCCACTGAATGCAAAGTTTGTTTTAAAATGAGAGAAAATTCCACTATTTATAGACAACAAAGGATAGTGTGAACAAATGTTTATTGTGCCTTATCGGAAAGATCACAACTCTTTGGAAAAGTTACAACCTTTCGGAAAGGTCAAAACCCTTCGGAAAGGTCACAACCTTTCATAAAAGTCACAACTTTTCACAAAACTCGCAACAATTCATAAAAGTCACAACTTTTCATAAAAATCACAACTTTTCGTAAAAGTCACAATTTGTCATAAAAGTACAAGTTTTCATGAAAGGGGAAGGCTAGTTTTGGAAATAAATAAATTAAAAGGGAATCCTGGTTTTTGGTGGCGCCACATAGGTGGGCCTAGGGTTTTCTTATATATATATATATATATATATATATATGATATGATATGATATGATATGATATGATTCTTCAACTATTAGGTTTTATACACTGACAATGTAAAATATTTTCACCCTATCAGGATATTTCCGTTTGTATTATTATGTAACACCCCGTATCCTAAACAGACCATATTCTAGATTTGAGAAGCTACAGGTGCCACCGACGGGCACCACCCACGGTCCATCCTGGTGGTCCGTGGTTCACCACCTGGAGCCCTTCCAAGAAAACCCAGAAAATAATTCGAAGTCCAGACCTACGCCAAGACCTACAGACTGTAGGTCAGACCACGGTCCGTGGTCCAAGGCCGTAGGTCGAACCCCAGATTTCAACTCCCAGAACTCCAAAAAATTCAGCTAAGGCATAACCCATGACCAGGACCTACGGACAGTAGGTCCACGGGCCATGGTCCAGGTCCATCGATTGTAGCCTTCAGGTCCGAGCCCCAGAACCCCATCGACGGTTGACCAGCACAGACCGTCGATTAGTCCACGGACCATCGGTCAGTTCCGTCGGTGGCACCGATAGCAGTTAAGTCAGGGGTCTTTTAGTCTTTTCCTTATGCGTTGGACCCCTAAAATACGTCGTTTAACCCCTAAACTACGTATTTTTGGTGAATTTAAGCCTAGTAACTTAATTAGAACTTACCCTAGTCAATTAATTATCCAAAATTTAGCAAACTTAGAACAAAAGAGGAGAAAAGAGGCGACCCAAACCCTTCCAAGAACGCAGCAAGTTTTCTTTAGTTTCAGCCCCGAAATCGAAAGATTTCTCCGTGAAAATCATCACCAGGTATGTGGGATTTCACTAGTGGGTTCCTTTCGCCCATTAAGTCCCTAGAATTCAGTCAGATTCTTGATTCTCAACATCATGATAAGACCTAGGGTTTCTAGAATTTCATATTTATGTTATGATTCAGCTATTAGACTAATCCAAATCAGATTATCATGATTTCGTGGAATTATTGCTTAGTTCTTGCTTGAAACTCAGAACCCTAGTTGTGTAGATTCGTTTAGTTCATGAACTACACTTGCTAGGTCAGTTTATTCAGTTATACATGCTCCAGTTAAGAATGTTTCATTGTCAGTACATTAATGTTGAATTCTCAGTTAGCATGTTAGTATTTTGAGCTATCCAGTATTACAGAACTCAGTCATAATGTGTTATTCACATAATCAGTTGGGAGTAGACTTAATACCTAGTTGGACTAGGGTTCATCGTACCCGAATAGTCCCAGAACTACGTGCCCCGTAGGATGTAAGTCCCTCTGTGGGAATTATTTTAGTGATCACGCCATTCATGCCTCTATACCTCTGGCAGGTTATATTGGGTCCTCTCGATGGGGGGTATACATCGGACTCCACATTTAGCTCATTTGGTTTTATGTTGGTTATTAGTAGCTCCCTCACAGTCAGATTCTATTGCATTGACCATGTTATCAGTTACAGTCAGATTTCAGTCTCCGCATGTCATGTACTTGGTCATTGCATTCAGTTAGTTCATGTTCAGTATTTCCAGTACAGTATCATGATTATCTTATATCATTGCTCAGTTATATGCTTTGTTCAGTTATTTTTATATTATTCAGCTTTACTCTATCCTGCATGCTCATTACCTTTCAAGTACTGACGCATACTCTGCGCTACATCTTCTCGTGATGTAGGTTCAGGTTCTCAGCTTCCAGATCACGCATAGATCGGTTCCCGATCTTCAGCTCAGTAGTATTAGTGGTGAGTCCTCAGTCTCCGAGGATGATAGACATGTTTTCTTTGCTTTTAGTCTTAGTTTCAATTTTTGCTATATTTAGCTGGGGCATGTCCCTGCACTTTTAGTCAGTTAGAGGCTATTTTCAGTCATTTATGCGCAGATTCAGTCTTAGTATCATGTTCCTTCAGTTTGTACTTGCATTTTCAGCGTATTTGCATGTCCTTGGAACTTAGTTCAGTCAGAAATCAGTTTCAAGAAATTTGTGGTAGGGTTTGCAGCTCTTTCCCTCTATCTTCAGCTAGTTTAGTCTTCATTCGAGGATGAATGTTCCCAAGGGGGAGATAATGTAACACCCCGTATCCTAGACAGACCAGCTTCCAGATTTGAGAAGCTACTGGTGCCACCGATGGGCACCACCCACGGACCGTAGGGTGACCCACGGTCCGTCCTGGTGGTCCGTGGTTCACCACCTGGAGCCCCTCCAAGAAAAGCCTAAAAAATAATTTGAAGTCCAGATCTACGCCTGGACCTAATGACCGTAGGTCAGACAACGGTCTGTGGTGTAGGGCCGTAGGTCGAACCCCAGATTTCGACTCCCAAAACACCAAAAAATTCTGCTAAGGCATGACCGACAACCAGGACCTAGGGTCAAACCACGAGCCGTGGTCTAGGTCCGTGGATCCTGGCATTCAAGTCCAAGCCCCAGAACCCGATCGACGGTTGACCAGCACAGACCGTGGGTCAGTCCATGGACCCTCGGTCAGTTCCGTCGGTGGCCCCGACAGTAGTTAAGTTAGGGGTCTTTTGGTCTTTTTCTTATGCATTGGACACCTAAACTACGTCGTTTAACCCGTAAACTATGTAGTTTTTGTCAGTTTAAGCCTAGTAACTTAATTAGAACTTACCCTAGTCAATTCATTCGCCAAAATTTAGCAAACTTAGAACAAAAGAGGAGAAAAAAGGTGACCCAAACCCTTCCAAGAACGCAACAGGTTTTCTTCAGTTCCAGCCCCGAAATTGAAGGATTTCTCCGTGAAAATCATCACCAGGTATGTGGGATTTCACTAGTGGGTTCCTTTCGCCCATTAGGTCCCTAGAATTCAGTTAGATTCTTGATTCTCAACATCATGTTTAGACCTAGGGTTTCTAGAATTTCAGATTTATGATGTGATTCAGCTATTAGACTAATCCAAATCAGATTATCATGTTTTCATGGAATTATTGCTTAGTTCTTTCTTGAAACTCAGAACCCTAGTTGTGTAGATTCATTTAGTTCATGAATTACACTTGCTAGGTCAGTTTATTCAGTTATACATGCTCCAGTTAAGAATGTTTCATTGTCAATACATTAATGTTGCATTCTAAGTTAGCATGTCAATATTTAGAGCTATCCAGTACTACAGAAACTCAGTCATAATGTGTTATTCACATAATCAGTTGGGAGTACACTTAATACCGAGTTGGACTAGGGTTCAGTGTACCCGAATTGTCCCAGAACTACGTGCCCCGTAGGATGTAAGTCCCCTTTGTGGGCATCATTTTAGTGATCATGCTAGTCATGCCTCTATACCTCTGGCAGGGTATATTGGGTCCTCTCGATGGGGCATATACATCGGACTCCAAATTTATCTCATGTGGTTTTATGTTGGTTATTAGTAGCTCCCTCACAGTCAGATTCTATTACATTAACCATGTTATCAGTTACACTCAGATTTCAATCTCAGCATGTCATGTACTTGGTCATTGCATTCAGTTAGTTCATGTTCAAAATTTCCAGTATAGTATCATGCTTATCTTATATCATTGCTCAGTTATATGCTTTGTTCAGTTATGTTTATATTATTCAGCTTTACTCTATCCTGCATGCTTGGTACCTTTCAAGTACTGACGCATACTCTGCGCTACTTCTTCTCGTGATGTAGGTTCATTGTTCTCAGCTTCCAGATCACGCATAGATCTGTTCTCGATCTTCAGCTCAGCAGTATTATTGGTGAGTCCTCATTCTCTGAGGACGACATACATGTTTCCTTTGTTTTTAGTCTTAGTTTCAGTTTTTGCTAGATTTAGCTTGGGCATGTCCCTGCACTTCTAGTCAGTTAGAGGCTATTTTCAGTCATTTATGCACAGATTCAGTCTTAATATCATGTTCCTTCAGTTTGTACTTGCATTTTCAGCGTATTTGCATGTCCTTGGAACTCAGTTCATTTAGAAATCAGTTTCAAGAAATTGGTGGTAGGGTTTGCAGCTCTTTCCCTCCATCTACAACTAGTTTAGTCTTCATTCGAGGACGAATGTTCCCAAGGGGGAGAGAATGTAACACCCCATATCCTAGACAGACTAGATTCCAGATTTGAGAAGCTACAGGTGCCACCGACGGGCACCACCCACGGTCCGTCCTGGTGATCCGTTGTTCTCCACCTGGAGCTCCTCCCAGAAAATCCCAGAAAATAATTCATAGTCAGGACCTACTCCAGGACCTACGGACGGTAGGTCAGACCACGGTCCATGGTCTAGGGCCGTAGGTTGAACCCCAGATTTCAACTCCCAGAACTCCAAAAAATTCAGCTAAGGCATGACCCACAACCAGGACCTACGGTCAAACCACGGGCCGTGGTCCCGGTCCGTGGATCGTGGCCTTCAGGTCCGAGTCGCAGAACCCCATAGACGATTGACCATCACAGACCGTGGGTTACTCCACGGACCGTCGGTCAATTCCGTTAGTGGCCCCGACAGCAGTTAAGTCAGGCGTCTTTCGGTCTTTTTCTTATGCGTTGGACCCCTAAACTACGTCATTTCACCCCTAGCCTACGTAGTTTTGGTTAGTTTAAGCCTAGTAACTTAATTATAACTTACCCTATTCAATTCATTCTCCAAAATTTAGCAAACTTAGAACAAAAGAGGAGAAAAAGGTGACCCAAACCTTCCCAAGAACGCCGCAAGTTTTCTTCAGTTCCAGCCCTGAAATCGAAAGATTTCTTCGTGAAATTCATTACCAGGTATGTGGGATTTCACTAGTGGGTTCCTTTCGCCCATTAGGTCCCTAGAATTCAGTTAGATTCTTGATTCTCAACATCATGTTTAGACCTAGGGTTTCTAGAATTTCATATTTATGTTGTGATTCAGCTATTAGACTAATCCAAATCAGATTATCATGTTTTCGTTGAATTCATGCTTAGTTCTTGCTTGAAACTCAGAACCCTAGTTGTGTAGATTCCTTTAGTTCATGAAATACACTTGCTAGGTCAGTTTATTCAGTTATACATGCTCCAGATAAGAATGTTTCATTGTCAGTACATTAATGTTGCAGTCTCAGTTAGCATGTAAGTATTTTGAGCTATCCAGTATTACAGAAACTCAGTCATAATGTGTTATTCATATAATCAGTTGCGAGTAGACTTAATACCTAGTTGGACTAGGGTTCAGTGTACCCGAATAGTCCCAGAACTACGTGCCCCGTAGGATGTAAGTCCCCTCTGTGGGCATCATTTTAGTGATCATGCCAGTCATGCCTCTATACATCTGGCAGGGTATATTGGGTCCTCTCAACGGGGCGTATTAATCGGTCTCCACATTTAGCTCATGTGGAATTATGTCGGTTATTAGTAGCACCCTCACAGACATATTTTATTGCATTGACCATGTTATCAGTTACAGTCAGATTTTAGTCTCAGCATGTCATGTACTTGGTCATTGCATTCAGTTAGTTCATGTTTAGTATTTCCAGTATAGTATCATGCTTATCTTATATCATTGCTCAGTTATATGCTTTGTTCAGTTATGTTTATATTATTCAGTTTTACTCTATCGTGCATGCTCAGTACCTTTCAAGTACTGACGCATACTCTGCGCTACATCTTCTCGTAATATAGGTTCAGGTTCTCAGCTTCCAGATCACGCATAGATCGGTTCCTGATCTTCAACTCAGCAGTATTAGTGGTGAGTCCTCATTCTCCGAGGATGACAAACATTTTTCCTTTTCTTTTAGTCATAGTTTCTGTATTTGCTAGATTTAGCTGGATCATATCCCTGCACTTCCAGTCAGTTAGAGGCTATTTTCAGTCATTAATGCGCAGATTCAGTCTTAGTATCATGTTCCTTTAGTTTGTACTTGCATTTTCAGCGTATTTGCATGTCCTTGGAACTCAGTTCAGTCAGAAATCAGTTTCAAGAAATTTGTGGTAGGGTTTGCAGCTCTTTCCCTCCATCTTCATCTAGTTACTATTCATTCGAGGACGAATGTTCCCAAGGGGGAGATAATGTAACACCCCGTATCCTAGACAGACCAGATTCCATATTTGAGAAGCTACAGGTGCCATCGACAGGCACAACCCACGGACCGTAGGGTGACCCACGGTCCGTCCTGGTGGTCCATGGTCTAGGGCCGTAAGTCGAACCCCAGATTTCAACTCCCAGAACTCCAAAAAATTCAACTAAGGCATGACCTAGAACCAGGACCTACGGTAAGACCACGGGACGTGGTCCCGGCCCGTGGATCGTGGCATTTAGGTTCAAACCCCATAAGCCCATTAAAGGTTGACCAACACGGACCGTGGGTCAGTCCACGGACCCTCGGTCAGTTCCGTCGGTGGCCCCGACAGCAGTTAAGTCAGGGGTCTTTTTATCTTTTTCTTATGCGTTGGACCCTTAAACTACGTCGTTTAACCGCTAAACTACGTAGGTTTGGTCAGTTTAAGCCTAGTAACTTAATTAGAACTTACCCTAGTCAATTCATTCTCCAAAATTTAGCAAACTTAGAACAAAAAAGGAGAAAAGAGGCGACCCAAACCCTTCCAAGAACGCAGCAAGATTTCTTCATTTCTAACCCCGAAATCGAAGGATTGTCCGTGAAATTCATCTCTAGGTATGTAGGATTTCACTAGTGGGTTCCTTTCGCCCATTAGGTCCTTAGAATTCAGTCAGATTCTTGATTCTCAACATCATGTTTAGACCTAGGGTTTCTAGAATTTCATATTTATGTTGTGATTCAGCTATTAGACTAATCCAAATCAGATTATCATTTTTTCGTGGAATTATTACTTAGTTCTTGCTTGAAACTCAGAACCCTAGTCTTGTAGATTCATCTAGTTCATGAATTACACTTGCTAGGTCAGTTTATTCAGTTATACATGCTCCAGTTAAGAATTTTTCATTGTCAGTACATTAATGTTGCATTCTTAGTTAGCATGTCAGTATTTTGAGCTATCCAGTATTACAGAAACTCAGTCATAATGTGTTATTCACATAATCAATTGGGAGTAGACTTAATACCGAGTTGGACTAGGGTTCAGCGTACCCGAATAGTCCCAGAACTCCGTGCCCCGTAGGATGTAAGTCTCCTCTGTGGGCATCATTTTAGTGATCACGCCAGTCATGCCTCTATACCTCTGGCAGGGTATATTGGGTCCTCTTGATGGGGCGTATACATCGGACTCCACATTTAGCTCATGTGGTTTTATGTCGGTTATTAGTAGCTCCCTCACAGTCAGATTCTATTGCATTGACCATGTTATTAGATACAGTCAGATTTCAGTCTCAGCATGTCATGTACTTGGTCATTGTATTCAGTTAGTTCATGTTCAGTATTTTCAGTATAGTATCATGCTTATCTTATATCATTGCTCAGTTATATGCTTTGTTCAGTTATGTTTATATTATTCATCTTTACTCTATCATGCATGCTCAGTATCTTTCAAGTACTGACACATATTCTGCGCTACATCCTCTCGTGATGTAGGTTTAGGTTCTCAGCTTCCAGATCATGCATATATCGGTTCTCGATCTTCACCTCAGCAGTATTAGTGGTGATTCCTCATTCTCCGAGGACGACAGACATGTTTCCTTTTCTTTTAGTCTTAGTTTCAGGTTTTGCTAGATTTAGCTGGGGTATGTCCCAGCACTTCTAGTCAGTTAGAAGTTATTTTCAGACATAGTTAGAATCAGCTTTAGCATTTGAGTTTGACATTTCAGTTGTTGTTAAACTCTCAGTTTTATATATTCAGATAGTTTATGGGTATTCCCCATCATTTCAGTTTATCTCATGATTTAACTTCCGCACAGTATTTCCTTACTTCAGTTTATTTAGTATGCTTATGGTATGCCAGCTCAGGGTTAGCTTAGGGTCACTCGTGATCCTAGGTCCCGTGTCTGTGTCCTGGGGGTAGCTTCGGGGCGTGACATATTCTCTTGCCATTTTTATAATTTGCTTGTCAATATACAAATCGGGTAAGTATATTCAAATTTTGTATTTATAAATTTAAGAATTTTTCAAAACTTATACAAATCAGATGTTACAACAGGATAATTATATACAAGCTAGGGTAAGCATATACAAATTATGGATCTATACAATTAGGAAAATTCTTGATTTATACAGTTATGAACTGGATTATACAAATTTTGAATTTATACAATTAGGAGAAAACTTATAAAAAAATTGACGTGAGCCACGTAATTATGATTGTAAGTTATTGGCGAATTATAATTTAATTAAATCGTAGTTCTGTTAACTAATTAACTAGTATATGTTTGTTTATCTACGTAATTTTTCCCTATAAAATTCATAGGCCTTAACAATCATTAGGGTTTGACCATTTATGAAAGTGATACAGTGCACTAATACGTAGAACTTAAAAACTTTATTTCAACTCATTATTTTAGTCAACTTTTAGTTTTTAACTATTATTAGGTTCCCCACTCTATATAAATAAACAAACAAGAGTTAAAGTGTCTAATTAAAAATTAAGACCAAGTTCAAAGGCTTGTATATGGTATTTGTCCTAAGAAAAAATCTATCCTATTTTGTCTCTCTTATTTTCATTATTTAATATTGTTATTTTGAGTTTGATTTCTGAACAAAAGTCAAATTAATTGAAAGTCACATGTGTAATCCTATTTAGTTATTTATTTTTGAAGTGTGACCTATGAATCTTCTTCTTCTTTTATCTTGGGATTTTTCAGAATATCCTCAATTTAATTTCCAGGTCCATACATCAATCAATCAGGACCATTTCTTCAAATTATACTCCTAAAAATTCTTAAGAAGTACAAGTTGTGGATCTAATATTTCACCGTATTGGTAAGGATTCAATTCCCCATATTATAATTCCCTACCCTTAATATTTTCTTCTTTTTTTGTCGCTCGCTATTTATCTTTCAGTTATTCACCTACTTATGGTCAAGAAACGTGGTGATAATAAATATTGGGACTAAGATCCTAGTTTAACTCAGGTTCCAGTAAAATATTTTGTTGTGATTCCCTAAAGCAGAGGAGACTCTCTACAAAATTATCCTCTCAACTCCAACAAATTAAAATTGGAGTCTATAAATAGCCTCTTTGCTATATATCTACTTAGCAGACCTCCTTTTAATAACACAAACTTAGTATATAAAACCAAAACGAAAAAAAAACACGAACTCAGTACCAAAAGCATCACACTATCTAGTCTAGCTATTTGTGTTCCTCCGCCACAAATGTGCTGTACTCTTAGAAGACATCATTCCATTCCTATTTTGGTCTCCAGAACCATGTTACCATTACAAGAAGGTGCCCAAGTATCTGCAAAACTATCCATAAAAACCCAACACATGATCTGTGGAGGGGTCACAAAATATATGTTAAAAGAACTACTTTTCTTTTTTTCCTTTTTCAAGCCTCTATTCTTTTGTTTTATTTCCTCAGATAGTGTAGAGAAATCATAGTTAATGTTAGTTTTTCCCATCTTGTGCTTGCCACCTATTTCGATGAAATAATCCACCTCATTCTATGACCTGAATTTATCACGGGACACCGGTTCAATATAGTATCTATCAAAAATTCCTGCAGTGGCTCCAGTGATACGAACTTTTGTTTCAAACCTCCAATTCTCTGGCAACCACTTTGGCCTATCTAGATTCACCTGACGCATAGGCGTAATCTTCCTCTGAATCTGCAACTTACTCGGAGTTACATCGGACACCTTTCCTTCAATAGATCCATCACCTTTGTTTGGTGTGGTGGTCTCTACCCTAACATCCAACTCAACATCAATGTAGGTTCCCAACGGCAACAATAGGTCCGAAGGTGTACCATCATTGTAGAAGTCATCGCTGGTAACAATTATCCGTGGGATAGAAGAGATAGCGGAGTCGGCCTTAGTCATCAGAGGAAGCTTTGAAAGAGTTGGAGGAAAAAATCATTATTTTGAAAATTTTATCATGGACTTCTTCTCCATTATTCCAAGGACTTTTTCTCCACATTGACTCTTTCAAAGCTTCCTCTGATGACTGAGGCTGACTCCGCTGTCTCTTCCATCCCACCGATAATTGTTACCACCGACGACTTCTGTAATGATGGTATACCTTCAGACCCGTTGTTGCCGTTGGGAACCTACATTGATGTTGTGTTGGATGTTAGGGTAGAGAACAGCACACCAATCAAAGTTGATGTACCTAATGAAGGAAAGATGTATGACGTAACTCTGAGTAAGTTTCATATTCAGAGGAAGATTACGCCTATGCGTCGGGTGAATCTAGATAGGCCAAAGTGGTTTCCAGAGAATTGGAGGTATGAAACAAAAGTTTGTACCACTGGAGCCACTACAGGTATTGTTGATAGATACTATATTGAATCGGTGTCTATGGGTAAATTCAGGTCAAAGAATGAGGTCGATTATTTCCTGAAAGCAGGTGGCAAGCGCAAGAAGGCAAAAAATAACATTAATGGTGATGCTACTACACCATCTGAGGAAAATAAATAGAAGAAGAGTGGCTTGAAAAAGAAAATAAAAAAAAAGAAAAATAGCTCTTTTAACTTCGATTCTTCGACTCCGCCACAAAGCATGTGTTGGGTTTTTAGTTGCTTTCCTATAGTACATCGCATTTGTGGAAGAGGAATACAAATAGCTAGACTATATAGTGTGTCAAATTCCCATTGAATTGGGCTCATTTTATTTTGGCATAGAAAAAAATAGGCAAAAATTTCTCCACCTAAATTATGTTCATGATATAATATTATATATTGTCGGCGCCTTTGAAATTTTCTTTTAAGTTTCAAGTATCAACCAGTGACTTTAAAGAAAAAAATAAAATAAAAAGTAATACAAGTTATTGAATTCTCCAAATATAATTAACTTTAATTTCCCAAATGAAATATAAGATATAAATTATGTCAATGTCAATCACTTGAACTTATTATACATTATTTTCAGCTACTAATTGTGTTTTTTTCAAGAACTCAAATATATTCAACATTGTTTTTATTTATTTGTTCTTTAATTAGTGTTATTGAAACGTGAGTAACTTGCCTACTTATTTGACTGGTTTGATTGTGCTCTACGAGAGTGATCGTGATTCAATGAATAGTCTTTTAAGGAAAGATATAGCAGACAATCAACAAAGCCGATCCTTGCAAAATTGGAGAAATTTTTCATATTATTCTTACTCAACAAGAGATCCGTCTAAGATGATTAGAAGGTATTTTGATCTCCATCAAGAGGCATACATGGTGGAAAAAGAGGAGGATTCTATACTCAGTATAATAATGTCTTATAAGTATTGATTGAAACCATCAATCAACTGAATTACTAATAGCTCAAACTACACCTCCAGTTAAGAAGTATAACGCGGTCTCTATCAAACATAAAATCCAACTAGGTTGATATAGTCACACTCATCCATTTCCAAGATTTGGTGCAAATACATCTATACCACGTTTTGGTATTTTATCCTTTTCATCTAGGCTATTTCTTGTGTTAAGTTATAGCTTCTTCGAATATGCCTTATTTCTAGTAGATTCTCTACTTTTTACTTTGTAAGGAGAGAGTTTCCCTTATTTATGATTCTCTAGATACTTTGTATTTGAGAGGAGTCATCTCTTCTTAGGTGCTTAGTAATTCTAGGTTCCTTTTTTAGTATCGGTGATGAGCTGACCGTCCTTAGTAAAATAACCGACGTATGAACCTAGTCTAATTAGGCTTCTAGTTTTGATATCACAATATGTGTTGATACTCGAGTCCTTGTCTTATTTCTTTATGCAGTTAATTTTTTTATACGTTTTGCTCGACGTAAAACAGAAGTTGTGAATGGCTAAAATAGTACTCATCAGGCAAAAGTACTTCTACAAGCATCCAAGAGAAGTTCATAGCATTTGAAGTTATTCTCGACCAATCAAACTACAGGACAAGTTACTTCCCAACAGAATATTAAGAAAGCAAAAAACTTATTTGATTAATTCAAATTCAGTGGCCAAGAGGCAAGATTCCCAAAAAAATATATATTTTTTGTTCAACTTACAAAAAGCTGGAATATCAACAATTCTATCAGGATGTAAAAATAGAAAAAGTACAATCTAAACTGTTCCATGTAAAAAAGAATGAGCATCCTGTGATTCCACATTTTGCTTGGGAATACTCCTATATAGTACAGGCACAAAACATAAGCTTCGTTTAAATAATTTCTAGATTCTACAAATATTAAACAATTTCACATAGCAATCACAAACATGTCATAGAGAAGTCCTGAAATTTCGATACCAGACAAAGATATAACACCACCGTACTAAATGAGCACTCAGCGAGGAACTTGTTTGTGTACAATCCTTGTCCAATCATTTAAGAACATAGCATCAATGTAATCACGGAGGATAGGCTCCGGGGTATTGACCTGGCAAGACAACAGAGGGATATAGTTAACCCTAATTGGCATGCCAGGGGAGAATAGGAAATTCACATCTTACACCTGGAGGATAAATGTAACCCGGTGGATATGGCTGAGGCAGATATTCTGAAGCTTATGAGTAAGGTGTATATAAGCAGCCGATTGAGGGGGATAAGGAGATGCTGGATGATATGCTGCTGAATGGGGTGGGACTTTGGGATAAGGAGATGGTGGATAATATGGTGAAGGAGGCGAGGCTGTGGGATAAGGAGATGGTGCTAGATATCCAGTAGGTGGTGGGTGAGAAGCTGCCGAATATGGATATGATCCTGAAGTTGGAAACTAAAGACGATGTGAAAAGCAAGAAAGTTAAAGCAGCTAGAGGTCACAAGAACGAAAAGATAACAGAAAACCTAACTATATAGCACACGAGTCTAGGAAAGGACAAACGGGAAAGTAATAACAATAACCTAATTGGACTCCCATAAGCCCAGAAGGCACACTCTTGTGCAATTAAAAGTTAATAACCCAAGTGGAACCCCATAAGCCCGATGAGTGCACAGAAGAGCTAAGGAAACTATTGGCTAAGTTTAAGAGTATTCCAGAATTGCAACAGCCATCCACGGAATAGAACCGCGGTATAGGCAACCCAAAGAACCCAATAGAATCACCAAGTCAGGGCTCGAACCCTACTAACAGAGTGATGTCTAAATTATAACTGTGGCTAGAAGAAATACACATGAACCTCTAAACATGGATAGTAATCATGTGCGCGGACCTCGAACCGTGAATAATAGACTCTAAATGTCTCCAAATCACCGCTCTTCCTTATTCTTGACCACACCATAGAGAGAAACCATCTTAAGAGTCACCAGGGACCCACTCAACTCCAAAACCCAAGACCCAATCCAATATGGCCTACAAGGCTTGATACTACCAAAGAACACATCCGGGTTGAAACACAAGGAAAATTATGGATGAACGGTCATAAGATCTGAGTTTTCGCGGAACTAAGGATTCAAACTATCAAACTGAAGCTAACCATATCAGTCCAAAATGTGAGCCTAAGGCAGTCACTAGCCTACACCTAGGCTAAGGCCAAGAACAAGCTACTAACAAAATATAAGCGACAAAGGAGTAACAACAAGGCATGAAACAACCAATGCAACTAGAGTAGGCATGCTCGATTCCTTGAAATCTACCCAAAATACGGCTAAGGCATAAATTCTAATCACTAACATAATACAAACTATAAACTCATCTCAAAACTAGATAATCAACATGAATTCATAATCACAAGCTCAATCTAAACTCAGGTAAGTCGTAGCCTATAACCTTAAAGCTAACCGTGCGCATTACAAAACCGTTGACTAATTCATCAAAATATTTAGTTTACCGAAAATCAGTTTGTGGGTCAATTCTCTAGGATTAGTGGGTTTATGTTTTACTTAGTCAGTAAAATTATCTTCCAATTGTAGTGGACCATGTTTACCACGTTTTCCATGTTTTCCATTAGTTGTGTGTTTCTTTATTTTAGCTTTAGTAGTTAATTGTAAACCTATAAAAGGGCAGTAGGAGTTTTTGTTTTTTATGCAAGAAACTTCAGCAATAAAAAGAAACCTTTTGTCTCTGAAACTCTTTCATTTTATTTTTGCCTCTTCATCCAACAAATTTGGTATCAGCGCCAGTTTTAAAGTTTTATTCCCCTGGCAAAAGAGTAACGAGAGATAGAATACAATTTTAGCCCCAGAAATACAAAACCAGAGAAAACATGGCAGCAAACTCTAACAGTAACTCCCTACATCTTCCAATTTTTGAAGGGGTAAATTATCATTTTTGGAGTCTTAAGATGAAGACTCTCTTCAAGTCTCAAGAGTTGTGGGACTTGGTGGAGAGCGGATTTGTAGATCCGGTTGAAGGCCACGACAACGGCTACATGAGAATCGCAAGAAAGACTCGAAGGCGTTGTTCCTGATTCAACAAGCCCTTCATGATGATATCTTTCCCCGAATTTCAGCAGCAAATCTTCTCACGAAGCTTAGGAAATTCTGCAAACAGGAGTATATGGGAGATAAGAAGGTAATTACTGTAAAATTGCAAACTTTGCGTCATGATTTTGAAACTTTACTTATGAAAAGTAATGAATCTGTTCGAGATTATATGTCTAGAGTTTCTTCCATTGTTAATCTCATGAAGTAGTGTGGGAAGAATATTAGTGATGAAATTGTTGTGGCAAAGGTGTTGAGATCTTTAACCAAAAAATTTGAGCATGTGGTTGCTGCTATTGAAGAATCCATGGATTTATTTGATTATTCATTTGATGAATTAATGGATTCTTTATTAGCTCATGAAGATAGGATAAACAGGCCTCATGAGAAAGTTGAAGAAAAAGCATTCCAGGTGAAAGAGGAGTCATCTTTCTCCAAAGAAAAATCCTCAATTTTTTCTGGCAGAGGTAGAGGAAGAGGTGGATTTCGTGGCTGCGATAGAGGCAGAAGTCAATTCAATGACACTTGTCAGAAGAGTGGCTTTCAATGCCAGTATCGCAAGAAGTTCGGTCATACTGAAACATATTGTTGGACTAAGCAAAAGGACGAGCAGAATCAAACAAATTTCTCTGAGAACGCAAAGAATGAAAGTAAGTTTTTCATAGCTCATTCTTCAATCACTAACATTAATGATAATGTTTGGTTTATTGATAGTGGATGCTCAAATCATATGACTGGCGTAAGGTCTTTATTCAGAGACCTCGATGAGTCACAAAAGAGTGAGGTTCGACTTGGTGATGACAAGCAAGTTCAAGTTGAAGGCAGAGGAACCATAGCCATCAAGACAATGCAGGGTAATGTAAAACTCCTTTGCGATGTGCAACTTGTTCCTGATTTGGCACATAATTTGCTGAGTGTTGGACAATTGATGGCTAGTGGTTACTCTATTTTGTTTAAATATAGTTCATGTGTTGTCAGTGATATTAAGTTTGTTCAGACTATAGCAGTTATGCCTATGACCCAAAATAACATATTTGCCCTTAATGTTTCAAGTGTGGAAAATAATACTGCTAAAGGTGTTAATGAAACTCAACTATGGCATCTTCGTTATGGCCATTTGAACATTAATGGGCTGAAATTATTTACTAGGAAGAATATGGTAGTTGGATTACCAGAAATGGGTCATCTTGACTTATGTGAAGGTTGCATCTTTGGAAAACAAAGTAGAAAATCATTTCCTATAGGAAAATCATGGAGAGTTGTCTGTTGTCTTGAGCTTGTAATGCCGACCTATATGGACCAATGAATACCGATTCACTTGGTGGGAGTCGGTATTTTCTTCTATTTACTGGTGATTATAGCCGTATGAGTTAGGTTTATTTTCTCAATTTCAAATCAAAAGCTTTTGAGAATTTCAGGAAATTCAAGGGACTCGTGGAGAAGCAAACAGGCTGCAACATAAAGGCTCTTCGCACAGACCGTGGTGGTGAATTTTTATCTAATGATTTTAATTTATTTTGTGAAGAGAATGGAATTCACAGGGAGCTTACAACATTGTACTCGCCACAACAAAATGGAGTCGTTGAGCGGAAGAATCGTACGGTAGTTGAGATGGCCAGAAGCTTACTTAATGCAAGGGTACTTCCTGTTCATTTTTTGGGAGAAGCACTGGTTTCAGATGTGTACCGCTTAAACATCTCTCCAACAAAAGCCATTTTGAATCAAACTCCATATGAAGCATGGACGGAACGAAAACCACGAGTAAGCCACTTGAAAGTCTTTGGTTGTATAGCTTATGCTTTGGTTAATTTACAAAATAAGCTAGATTAAAAATCATAGAAATGCATTTTCATTGGTTATAGTCCTCAATCCAAAGCATATAGACTATATAATCCTACTAGTGGCAAAGTGATTATCAGCAGGAATGTTGTATTTAATGAAGAAGAAGCCTGGGACTGGAACGACAAGGAAGAAGATTCAGTCATCCATATTCCAGTTCACGCAAAAGTAGAGCATACAGGGCTACTTGAAACAACAAGTTCTGATCTTTCCTCACCTGGTAGAAGCAATACTGACCATACTGCTCATGGAAGTAGCAATAATTCTACTTCATCAAGCTCTCATTCTCCACCTTCGACGTCATCCAGCGAGACGCCACCAACAAAGTTTCGGTCAATGCAAGATGTTTATGCATTTTGTAGCTTTTCCCTGTTAGCTGCTGAACCGACATGTTATGGAGAAGCTGCAAAGCAACCAGAGTGGAAGGATGTGATGATTGAAGAAATTCAGGCTATCGAGAAAAATCATACATGGGAGCTTGTTGATTTGCTGGAAAGGAAGAATGTTATCGGGCTAAAATGGATTTTCAAACCAAAGTACAATGCTGATAGAAGTGTCAAAAGGAATAAAGCTCGACTTGTTGCAAAAGGATACTCTCAACAACAAGGCGTCGACTTTGATGAGACGTTCTCACCAATAGCTCGCTTTGAAGTGGTTAGAACTACTCTAGCCTAGGATGCTCAAATTGGTTGGCATGTTTACCAATTTGATGTTAAGTCTGCTTTCCTAAATGGAGACTTACAAGAAGAAGTTTATGTTTGTCAACCTGAAGGCTTCATTTCTAGTGAAGGGAAGAGCAAAGTATACCGATTGAAGAAGGCGTCGTACGGTTTAAAGCAAGCACCACGGGTATGGTATAGCAAAATTGACTCCTTTTTTCAAGAGCAGCAGTTCAGAAAAAGTGACAATGAACCTACACTTTATGTGAAGAAGCGAGGTAATAGTGACTTTCTGGTTGTTTGTCTTTATGTCTATGATATTATATATATATATATATATGGGCTCTTGTGAATCTATTGTTTCTGAATTTAAGAATTGCATGATGAGTAAATTTGAGATGCCTGACTTGGGTATGTGGCATTATTTTCTTGGGCTTGAGGTGAGACAAGGTTCAGATGAAATTTTTATTTCACAAAGGAAATATGCTACTGAACGTTTAAAGAGGTTCAACATGCTAAATTGTAATCCATCTCCAATGCCCATGAATATGAATGAGAAGTTGGTACTCGATGATGATACAGGTGCAGCAAATGCTTCTTATTATAAAAACTTGGTTGGTGGTCTAAACTACTTATCGCACATAAGGCCCGATATAGACTTCTCTGTCAGTTTGATTTCAAGTTTTATGCATAATCCTTCAAAGCAACACCTAGGTGCAGCCAAGAGGATCTTGTGATATGTTGCTGGCACAACAAGTCACAGAATTTGGTACTCAAAAGTATTAGGTTTCAAATTAATTGGCTTTACTGATTGTGATTGGGTAGGGAGCTTGGATGATCACAGGAGCACATCTGGGAACGTTTTTAGTCTTGGGTCTGGAGCAGTCTCATAGAGTTCAAAAGAAACAAGATACAGTAGCTTTGTCATCTTCGGAAGCAGAATACATGGCTGCAACTTCACCATGTTGTCAAACTGTTTGGTTAAGGAAACTGTTAGCAGATCTTCGACAAGAGCAGATTGGTCTAACGGAAATATGGTGTGACAACAAGACAACAATTGCTATGACAAAAAATCCCATTTTTTACAGTAGAACGAAGCACATCGACACTCGCTATCACTTTATTCGTGATCTAGTCGCTGGTGGAGTAATCTCACTTCAATTTTATGGCACAAATAATCAGACTGCTGATGTTCTTACGAAGTCGCTGCCCCGCAACAAGCATGACTTCTTCAGACGACAAATGGGAGTTTGTGATTATGAAGAAAGGGGGAATGTTGACTAATTCTTCAAAATATTAATTTGCAGAAAATCAGTTTGTGGGTCTATTCTCTATGATTAGTGGGTTTATGTTTTACTTAGTCAATGAGATTGTCTTCCTATTGTAGTTGACCATATGTTTACCACGTTTTCCATGTTTTCCATTATTTGTGTGTTGCTTTGTTTTAGCTTTAGTAGTTAATTGTAAGCCTATAAAAGGGCAGTAGGAGTTTTTGTTTTTTATGCAAGAAAGTTCAATAATAAATAGAAACCTTTTGTCTCTCAAACTCTTTCATTTTATTTTTTCCTCTTCATCCAACAAAAACCACTATTCTGGAGCTTTGTTGTTCCTAACGTCTCTGATTGCTGCCACACTACCAAACAAACTATCATAGCGTCAATACAGATGTTTAGACACCAACATCGAAACAACTGAAGATTGTACCAAAATCGAGTAAAAAATGAAATTATGGGACCCGCGTTGGAAATCCTAAAATTGATTAAGTCAATTGGTTCCATTTTACTCAAGAACATTTGCCCAAAAAATGGGCTCAAGCCGAGCGTGAAAAACAGCGAAATCCGATCATGCAACAATCTCATATAGAAATCACCAGTAAAGAGGTAACCAAGGTATCTCGGGACAAGAAATTATATTTATTATGCCCTCCCCGCACCTTCCCTATGATCCCAGCATGTAGCCTAGCAAATTTCCAACAATTATCAACTTAAATCATCAAAAATGGAATTCTGTAACTCAAGATATCAACTTCACAACAATCAAAAATAAGCTGAAAACAGGACTAGTCTTAATTAAAAGACCAGTTAAATGACTTTCACAAATGCGGGACTCAGTCGGCGAAGACGAGAGTTCGGTCCCCCTTAAATCTATGAATGCGGCATCGAGCCTGCAAACACAAAGGGTCAGCTTCCTTGACCTTTGTGAACACGGCGTAAGGCTGATTAACATTTCAAGCACACCTCATCCAATTCTAGGTGCAAACTATCGTTAAGCAGTATAAAACCCAACGAAGATTTGGGGTTGAACCCACGGGGAGTGGTACGTGTTCAAATTCAATTAGGAAGTACAAATGTGGTCTATTCAGGTATAGGAATAGAAATTATCAAAAAAGACATGTAAACAAGTTAAAATGGGGTGACAAGAAATGTCAGATTGGGGGTTTTGGTTTGCAATTATCAGCTACAACGCAGTCACACAAACTGGAAATATCGATATAAAGAGAAATTCTCTGGTTGTGATCGATTGTAGGCAAATTCCGCTATATGGGCAATTGCAACTACTAACGAATAGCCACATATCAGTGGGTAGGCTGGATTATGAGTGAAATAGCTTTCTCTCGAACAACTACTCTGATTCAAATGATTTCTCTCGAACATCAACAATCTTAACAAATAAGAACATCTCATAACCTTAATACATCTTCTCTCTCGAGGAAGAAGGATAGGATTGGGTTTAGGATTCACTCTCTAGAGCTGAACCCAAATCAACCCAATACCCATAAATCATTAATCAAAATCTTTGGTTCTAAAACCTCTCTCTCGAGCAAGCTAAGAACACAAAACTAGAACTACATTTGCAACTACAATTCATAAATAAAAATACAGCTAATGATTAAACTCACTTCAATATAGCATTTAAATTAGTAATAAGCAATACCCATAAGCTAATTCAACCTATAATCACATAATCACACCCCAAGAATTGGGGTTTTAGCCACACATCATAAAAATAGAAAAACAATTACCAAATGCATTAGCCATGATCTGGATAAGAGTATTCAAGCTTTTACAATGGTCCAAATTTAAGAAAATCAATAACCCACTTGCAAAATCTCCGAATTGAGTCTCAAAAAGCCTTGAAGTCTATTGAGAAACTATCAAACTTCAAAGAAAACTCTTCAAAATGGTAGCAAGCTAAAAACACCTCCTCTAATTTACAGTTCAAAATCCTATTTATAGTCGCCAAAAATTAGCCATGAAAGGCCATTAGGCGAGGTAAGTCGGGTTCACCGAGTGGTTCGGTGAACCGCCCTTTACTCTCTTCTATCGCCTCCATGCATTGGCTCTCAGCATCCTCAACACCTATAACTTTGGGCGATCAATCTTGTCATCGCGGAACTGATCAGCGATTCGCCGACTGCCCCTTTCCTACCGCCGGCTTGGTTTCTTCCCTCAAAGCTGGCACACTGGAACTTTAGGCGGACTGAAGAGCCACTAGCCGAGTCGCCGAGTGGTCTTGGCGATCACCGGGCTCGCCTTTCTCCACTTCTTCAGCTTGTTTTGTTCCTTTTTGCCTGTTAGTGTCCTTGTTTTGCTCCTTAATCAACATACCTGAAAATCAAGACGTCAACATCAGTTTATAGCACAGATTGGGCATTTGAGGACACTAAAACCATCAAAACAAAGCCCTAAATTAGTCCAAGATTTGGACTCATCAACACCCCCAACTTAAACTTTTGCTTGTCCTTAAGTAAAACTCAAGATCAGCAGTTCAATAAGGATGTCTACAAATAGTGCTGCCTAAGACTCAACATGAATGCACACAACAAGGTTCAAATTACTTATACAATGATCAATTGTGCACTCAAAGATTCAAATTGTGACTCACCATTATCAAAGATGCTGAAGTTCACAATACGTGCTTCAAATGCAAGTTCAAGCTCAACAAAGGTACTCCAATGCCCTCACAACAAAGATGATTCCATATTCACACAAAATTTCTCAACAATTTAAAGTTCTGGAATCACATGCAACTCTCACACTCACAAAGATGAACACATGCATGACTTCACCCATAGGTTTGCCCTTATTTTCCAATCAACGTTCATTTAAGCTTGCTCAAGATCA
The DNA here is from genome assembly GCA_029582245.1 of Solanum etuberosum. Classification (NCBI taxonomy): domain Eukaryota; kingdom Viridiplantae; phylum Streptophyta; class Magnoliopsida; order Solanales; family Solanaceae; genus Solanum; species Solanum etuberosum. Next base: position 88,124 of record JAJONR010000894.1, read on the forward strand.
AAAAGGTCTTTCAAGGCTTGTAATGGGGCTGAGTGTAAAGGTATGGTCATTTAGGCTTGTAATGGGGCTGCGTGTAAAGGTGTGGTCATTTAGGCTTACTGGCTTCTACCTTCATGAAGTATGGTATGAACATCACTTTCCTCATTTTCTTTAACATTTCAAACATGCTCACAATCCACCCCATTATTCAACTTCATTTGAACCACAGGATACCCCAATTCTTATGCAATTTTCACTACTTTATTTCTCAACTTTTTCGGTCTTTTTCTTTTCTTTATTCTTTTTCTCTTTTCTTTTCTTTTTCTTTTTACATGGAGGGGTTCCATCTTTCTTTCAAATCAATCACACAAGGGGGAATTTCTCACACTTCTTGACTTTATTTCTCTTTTTACCACACCCCAACTTAGGCTTTTGGCCTAAGTTGGATATTCAAACCAAACCACACTTCATGAAATTTATGGGTGAATGGATAAATAGACGTCACAATTGCTCAAGTTTCTTCCAAGAAAAGGGATAAGTCTCAAAGGGTGCCAAGCAAGGTTCACACATCTCACAAGGTTGGCCACAAAAGAGGTATATTGCCAAGTTGGTTCACTCTTCAAAATAGTTGCCTAAGATCATTTCAAGAGCTTGCATCACTCAATCAACCAGACCAACGGGGAAAATTGTAGGTGTTATCACACACAATGTTCAAAGTAATCTCATCACACAAGGCATTGGTACCAATATCAAACAAAACTCCACACTTTCAAGCTAGCGTGCAATGTTCATTACAAGAGACTTATTCGACAACCGGCTAGTCACAACGAGATGCTAAAATTTCACATATTGCCTATGTACCTTCGTTTGCCTCATCATAGCCGTACATTCATTTTGTTCAATTAGGAGCACTATTCAAGTCATCGGTATTGACCACAATCGACACTCAAATTTGCATAAGAACAGCCACAATCACACACAAAAAAGTGGCAAAATTTTTAAATTAGGTTCAAAACAGTAGGCCACAAGCTAAAACATCCACAATACAATTCAACAATGAAGATGTATAAATTAAAGCCCAATATTCACCAAAATATTATCAACACAAAACCAATATTCTCAAAACAATCCCAAAACAACAGGTAGGTATGGAAATACCTCACCCCACCTAATAAAAAGAAGCAGTTGTCCTCAAATGCAACTAAAATAAGACCAAAGTAAATAAACAACAAAGAGGGAGGTAAAAATCATCCTGCCATGCTAATCCTGGGGTGACGCCTACATCTCAGTTGCTCCATCTTTCGGGATATTAGTGCCCTAGGTCTCACTCTCAGGTTGGGCATCAGTGCCCGGAGTCTCAGTAGTCTTGGCTCAACTGGAGCCCATCATGGAAGTATCTCTCAAACAGGCTTGTCTAGCTGTCTCGAACATGGCACTCTCTAGATTAGCCAGGTGCTCATAAACATCCTCATCTTGCACCTTAAGCTGCTCCTCATCTGTCTCGGCCTCGGACTCAGCAGCAGCAACATCAGCCCTAGTATCATCTCCAGTGGTAGCCGGAGGTACCTCAGCACAGGCTGGAACATCAATACTCGGATCATCTAGGATCTCTACCGTTCCAAATAGTGAAGTAAAGTCTGTAGACTTCAGCTGGTCCACATCCTTCCTTAGCCCAATAACATCGGCCTTCAAGGTCGTCACCTCCTCAGAAGCTCTCTGTCTTCGCTCACACACCACTACTCTCACTGTGAGTGCATCAATAGAAGTCTGGAGAGGCGTCAATGCAGCAGTGATCGCTCTCTCAATCATCTAGGGCACATCGGCCTCTTGTCGAGAAGCCCGCACATTGGCAGAATGGGCTAAGTGCCCCATCTTGAGAAGCATGGCCTGGGTGATCGGAGGTCTGGAGGTAGAAGTGCCAACAGCAGACCTATCAGGAGGGGGAGCAGAGGAAGTACCTCCAGTGCTACAAGGAATGGAGCTAGAGGTACCTGAAGGCCCAGAGGCCGGAGTAGGCAAGGTTTCCATTGCAGGTATCATATCAACATCAATCTCCGGGGATGTATCTACCGGAGCTGCTCTCCTCCTATCAGCCTCGTCCCATCTGTACTCGGCCTCTATGCACCGGATGTCGGTGGAAGATGTTGGTGCAACCTCAACATCCCTCTTCTCATCACGAGGAACTCCTACCCGACGATACAATTCTGTGATCAACATTGGAAAGGGAAGGGATGTCTGGCGCTGTTTGGCCCTCATGGCCATCTCCTGCTCGATAATCAATCCTAAATTCATCCGTTTCTTGGCTATGATAGACCGAAGGCAAGACGCCTTTGGATGGTGGAGAATGGACTCATTTTGTGACAGCATGATTGTGTTGTTGATGAAGCCAAACCACTACCCAGATGCTATGTTTAGGTCCTTCTTCTCTATTGGCGCTCTGGCCTCAATCCACCTCGGGGTGGTGTCAGAAATCAAGGGGGCTAGCCAACCCTTCAGGTCATCTAGATTCTTTGTAGTGATCATACTCTGGTACTCACGCTCAATGTTTGTAGTCCTCTCAAACACAGTGTTTATCTCATTGATGTCGCATCTCACTTTTTTCCCTCGGACCATCACAAATTCAACCGATCTGAAGGCACTGGCCTTCTTCTACCCCTGGGGTACCAGATCACTGTAGGCTGAGTAGAATTCCCGGACCCAGGTGGGAATTTATGGGCCACGGGGCCTGGTGAAGATCTCGAAACGGTGGAACCGAAGAGTGTCCCACACATTTGGATGCCTGTCCACTACACCATCCGTGGACAACCTCTTTTCTTTCAAGATTATCCTCAATCCCACAGCCTTTAACCGGTTGAGTAACCGGGGAGGAGGACCCTGAACTAGTGGTGCTGGAACCACCGTCTGTGCTGGAGCTGGCACTGAATCAGAGGCAGGAAGGGTCAGCTCTGGAATCCTAGACGGATCATGACGGGATTTCGAACGTAGCTTTGCTTGTCGGGCTTGCAGAAATTGATTATCCTCAGGCTCAAAGAATGAAGCCTGAGAATCAAAGGACTCCCCCTCACTGCCGGAGTTATGCTCCGGTGTCTCAGCGACGGGGGCCTTACCCTTGCCCTTGCCTCCCTTCGGAGGTAACTTTTTTCTCTTTGCACTGGAAGCAGCTGCTTCCTTATTGATCACAATCCCTCGTGCCCTTTTTCGGGGTGGCATGCCACCATCGTCCAAGTTTGTTCTAGCCATATCTGCAAAACACATAGAAAAGTGTTAGAAATAGTCCAAGAAAAATTGCAGAAATTAAGTTGCAGAAAGACTCGCCGAACAAGTCGGTGAGTCGCCGAGTAACTTAGGTGAGCCAGATCGGGCTCACCGAAAGTACCAGCATGAAATATTCCTAGAACAAGACAGGTCGGCAATGTTTAGGGCCACTCGGCGAATCACCGACACCAATCAGCGAGCTAACAGTAGCCCGCCAAAATTTAAGGGTTAGGGGAGAAGAAAGGCGATCAAGAAAACCTTTCGGTGAGTCGCCGAGTAAACTTTGCAAGCTCAGGCATCTCACCAAAAGTTACAAAACAAACTCAACTATAATTTGAAATTAAGGGCGATCTATGGGGGACATCGGCGAACCGCCGAACCACTCGGCGAGCTCGACGTAGCTCGCCAAACGGCCCAACGTGCCAGTTTCCAACCCTAAGTTTCAAAATCAAACCCGCAGCTCCCGAATTCAAAATCAAACACATACACTATTCAATTAAAGGCAGACCCATACGACCCATGCCCTTGGGGTACTCAGACTTCCCCCGATTTGGCCAAAATTGGTCATTTGATGACTTTTTCCCTTAAGAATGACGTCAAACGCTCCATCATTGGGAAAATTACGTCATTTGGCACAATTCGGGGTTACTTAGACTTCACCCCACTAGACTTAACACAATTTAACCGCAACCCAATAATTTAGCATCAATTTTAATCAAATAAGACATGGGAATTGAGCATTTAACCATTTAGGCACAAATTTTGACAAAATACAGGCAAACCAACACATTACACACGATTAAAACAATTACCCAACATCAAGTATCGACACATTTACCTATTGCATTCGAGTTCAACCACAAAATCAAAGTACGGGGTTTGGAAAACTAACCTTTATGCTGAATTTAAAGTTTGAATAGCTAGGCGGCAAAGTTATCCAATTCCGAGCATGAAATCACATAAAAATACGGGTAATAGCAATAAAAAATGAAGATCCACAATTTGGTGAGAGGGTACGAGAATTTTAAATGAGAGAAAGTGAATGATTTTGAAATTTTAAACTGTTTGGCTTTTAAACCCTTTCAGTTCGCGGCACCTTCGGCAAAGTAAGTCATTCTCGCCGACCCACTCGGTGATGCACTGAGTGGTATTTCCCTCACCGAGTTTTACAGGACCTCCAGCCATTTTGGGAGTTCAAACGGCAGACAAGGTCGGGCTCGCCGACGGCGAGTCGCCGATTAAGCAATTTGTCTGCCGAGTTTTACAGAGTACCCCTTCAAGCTTGGCCATTCAAACGGCGGTCCAAATCGGGGTTCGCCAACCTATTCAGCGTACCGCCGAATGGACTTTAGGGCTCGCCAAACTACATATTTTCCAACACTCTTCACTTTTCAACCTACACAATCAACACTCGTTATTCAAAATCAAAAACCAAAGCATTAAAAACTTGGGTTGCCTCCCAAGAAGCGCCTTAGTTAACGTCATGGTACAACGAGGATACCAAATCAATTTTCATTTTTGGGGTTTGCCATTGTGTCACTAGGCAATCTCCCTTGTTGTCTTGGATTCAAATGAGAAGAAATTTGACTAATTTGGGTCTCCAGCTGCTTAATAGAGATTGAGTGAGAGGTCACCCTCTGATTGAGAGTTGAAACACCCTCTTTCATCTCTTTCAACACTTTGTCTGACCCTTTAAATTTTCTGAGAATACATGAGAGCATATCTTCTGTACGGCCACCTTCAGATTCCTTGGGCTTTTGACGCTCATAGGGAGGAACGTACATGTCCTTGTCCCCTTCTCTCTCCTTCCAGGTGGCGTTGTGATCACGCTAATCTCTATCACGATCTCTCCATCCCTCATCTCTGTTCCAACCTTGATTTCCACCCGGTCTTGGGTAGTTTGCACGATAGCCTCCTCCTTGATTGGCTAGCAAGTTCACTTCCTCATTGTACATCGCTTCAAATTGTGCATCATCGGCGTTAACTCCACCAACACCCACAACATTAACACTCTTTGTACCAACACCCATGACATTTTTAGCCAAGAGATCCAGCTGGGTCATCATTTTTACCATGTTTGGTCTCTCTCTTGATCTTTTTCGATCTATTCTTTTGTCATTCCAAACGTGAGAGGAGACACTTGATCTTCACCAGTGTGCCATGCCCTATTGATCTTGGTCATGCAATCAAGGAGTTGAGACGCTACTTCATATGGTTGTTGCATTATACCACCAGGAGATAGTTGATCAGTCACTCCTTTGTTCACCGAATCAAGACTCCAATAGAAGTGTTGCAGCAGCACATTATTTGGAAGTCCATGAGTTGGGCACTGAATCACCAGATTTTTAAATCTCATCCATGTCTCATGGATTGGCTCACCTTCCAAGCGTTTGAAACCTTGGATGCCATCTCTTAGAGTCATCATCTTCAATAGGGGAAAGAACCTCCCTTGGAATGTTGTGATAAGCTCATCCCAAGAGGTGATGGAATCCCTCGTAACTCAACCAACCATTTAGTAGCCTCACCCATCAAGGAGAATGGAAACAATCTGAGGCGGACTGATTCTTGTGATATGTTCTTAAATGAGAACGGACCATAGACATCCACGAAGTTCCTAATATGCTCATGGGGATCCTAATGAGCCAGCCCCCCAAATAATCCTTTAAGTTGCAAGAGCTGAAGCATTGTGCTAATAATGTGGTAAACAACGTTTCCTTCAGCCGGAGGTAGACGAATTGCACCAGCACCACCCCATTGAATTGGGTCATTAACATCGTTTAGATTTCCAATGTCTTCTTAGTGCCCCACTTGGCTACCATTACTTCCGTTTACACTCATCTCTTCTGATGTTTAACACAAACAACACAAAACCAAAAACTAGAGTAACTAGACTCAGCTACAACTAAAGAGATCACAATTTAACTTCACTATAAGAATTTTAAACAACACCACTCCCCGGCAGCGGTGCCATTTTGATTAACGTTTCAAGCACACCTCATCCAATTCTAGGTGCAAACGATCGTTAAGCAGTATAAAACCCAACAAAGAGTTGGGGTCGAACCCACAGGGAGTGGTACGTGTACAAATTCAATCAGGAAGTACAAATATGGTCTATTCAGCTATAGGAATAGAAATTATCAAAAAAGACAGGTAAACAAGTTAAAATGGGGTGACAATAAATGTCAGATTGGGGGTTTTGGTTTGCAATTATCAGCTACAACACAGTAACACAAACTGGAAATAACAATATAAAGAGAAATTCTCAGGATGTGATCGATTGTAGGCAAATTTTGCTATATGGGTAATTCCAACTACTAACGAATAGCTACATATCAGTGGGTAGGCTGGACTATGAGTGAAATAGCTTTCTCTCGAACAACTACTCCGATTCGAGTGATTTCTCACAAACATCAACAAGCTTAACAAATAAGAACAGCACATAACCTTAATACATCTTCTCTCTCGAGCAAGAAGGGTAGGATTGGGTTTAGGATTCACTCTCTCGATCTGAACCCAAATCAACCCAATACCCATAAATCATTAATCAAAAGCTTTGGTTCTAAAACCTCTCTCTCGAGCAAGCTAAGAACAAAAAATTAGAACTGCATTTGCAACTACAATTCATAAATTAAAACGCAACTAATGATTAAACTCACTTCAATATAGCATTTAAATTAGTAATAAGCAATACCCATAAGCTAATTCAACCTATAATCACATAATCACACCCCAAGAATTGGGGTTTTAGCCACACATCATAAAAATAGAAAAACAATCACCAAATGCATTAGCCATGATCTGGATAAGAGTATTCAAGCTTTTACAATGGTCCAAATTTAAGAAAATCAATAACCCACTTGTAAAATCTCCGAATTGAGTCTCAAAAAGCCTTGAAGTCTACTGAGAAACTATCAAACTTCAAAGAAAACTCTTCAAAATGGTAGCAAGCTAAAAAAACCTCCTCTAATCCTATTTATAGTCGCCAAAAATTAGCCACGAAAGGCCATTAGGCGAGGTAAGTCGGGTTCGCCGAGTGGTTCGGTGAACCGCTCTTTGCTCTCTTCTATCGCCTCCATGCATTGGCTCTCAGCATCTTCAACTCCTATAACTTTGGGCGATCAATCTTGTTATCGCGGAACTGATCGATGATTCGCCGACTGCCCCTTTCCTGTCGCCGACTTGGTTTCTTCCCTCAAAGCTGGCACACTGGAACTTTAGGCGGACTGAAAAGCCACTAGCCGAGTCGCCGAGTGGTCTTGGCGATCACCGGGCTCGCCTTTCTCCACTTCTTCAGCTTGTTTTGTTCCTTTTTGCCTGTTAGTGTCCTTGTTTTGCTCCTTAATCAACATACCTGAAAATCAAGGTGTTAACATCAGTTTATAGCACAGATTGGGCATTTGAGGACACTAAAACCATCGAAACAAAGACCTAAATGAGTCCAAATCTCTGACTCATCAAAGGCCTACGAACACAATGACCAAGCCATTTGGTCTCCGTGAACGTGGCACTAGGCTCACTAACGAGCAGACTCAAATCACTCGCTACTGCAAACGCGGCCTGAGGTGCGTGAACGCTAAGAAGAAATGGTGCTGCACCAGATGATGCAACACCAGCTGATTCAACAAGTCTTAAAATACTCTCAAAAGGTGCTAGGATCCGTTTGGAACTCCGTGCATCCAAACGAAATATGTTATCTTACAAAATTCATCATTTCGTACGCAACAAGGATGTTGAAATTTTGAATTGTGGTCGTTTCGACAAAACGTGGGTCTCACACCCAAACTTTGTTTGAAGCCAAAATCCACAATGTTGCTCGGAATGAGCCTGAAAGGCTCAGAATCCACATCAAAGGTCCTTCTAGACCAAAATTGACGTTCTAGAGCTAACGGAACCGTAAAAATAACATTCTAAGGCTTTCTACATGAAGTTTTGACTGACCAAATTGTCGGCCCCAACAAGTCATAAATGGTTTGGCATGGCTATAGGAAAGCTCTAAAGATTGAAAATAATGCAATAAAGAGGAAATGAGTTGTATGGTCATTAAAATTTCTAATTGTTTTAAATATATATTAACATGAAAGTGCTTCTAGAAGCTTTTAGAGGATATCCATATCAATAAATCCTATTCCAATAAATCTGGTAGGCCATCTCTATGTATATATCATATTTTCAATAAATTTGATCCCAAAAAAAATTAGGAATGCAATTTATTAAGTTTCACATTAACTATTAACAAAAATTTTAAAATTCACATGTGAAATAGGAATTGAATTTATTAGTTTCCCAAATATAATGAACTAGGAATAGATTTTATTAAATTCCCACAGAAATTAGGATTATGATTTATTAATTTTCCAAATATAATGAACTTGTAATACAATTTATTAATTTTTCAAAATAATGAACTAGGAATACAGACTATAAATAAAAGTATGTTGTCAATCAATGTCTCATTATTCAATTAACTTTTTCTCCACATTGACTCTTTCAAAGCTTCCTCCGATGACTAAGGCCGATGCCGCTGTCTCTTCCATCCCACCGAGAATTGTTACTAGCGACGACTTCTACAATGATGGTATACCTTCGGACCCATTGTTGCCGCTAGGAAGCTACATTGATGTTGAGTTGGATGTTAGGGTAGAGACCACCACACCAAACAACGGTGATGTACCTAATGAAGGGAAGGTCTCTGATGTAACTCGGAGTAAGTTTCAAATTAAGAGAAAGATTACGCCTATGTTTCGAGTGAATCCAGATAGGCCGAAGTGGTTACCAAATAATTGGACGTTTGAAACAAAAGTCCGTACTGGTGGAGCCAGTGCAGGACAAAAAGATAGATATTATTTTGAACCGGTGTTCGGGAGTAAATTCAGGTCAAAGGATGAGGTGAATCATTTCCTTAAAACAGGTCTCAAGAGGGAAAAATTTGACCCTAAATGTGATGCTGCTACACCATCTGAGGGCAAAAAACAGAAGAAGAGTGGCTCGAAAAAGGAAAAGAAGAATGTTGATTAATTGCCTCAGTTAGTGCAGTAACTAGTCAAAAGAAGTTGTTTTACTTTCTCCAGCATTTTAGCCATCTTTAGTAGTTTAACTTAGTTGCTATTTTGTAGGAGTTAGTTGTTACTTTAAGTAGTTTATTCAACATGGAAACATGTGCAAGTAGTTGCTGAAATATATGTTATAGTTGTTGCATTTTTATTGTATTTAAGAACCATTTCAATTCAATGAAAGATTATCTTTTCAACAGCAAATATTTCTTTTCTTCGTCTTTCCTTTATTTTTGTTTTTAGAGTTGAAGTTCAACCTTAAAACTCCAACAAAAGTGGTATCAGAGAATTCTTCTTGGGGATCTTTAATTGGAGGAAACTAATTTTTCTTATTCCTTTTTTTTCATATATGTGTTCATAAACTGCTCGCACTGCACTAGCACCACCTATCTTCAAAGGTAAAGGTTGTCATGTCTGGGCATCAAGAACGGAGGCACATATGGAGGCAAATGATCTGTGGGAAGCTGTTGATGAGGACTACGAAGTTCCTCCCTTGCCTGCAAATAAAACTATGGCGTAGATAAGAAATCACAAGGAGAAGAAAACAAGAAAATCAAAGGCTAGAGCGATCTTATTTTTTGCATTCTCATCTGAAATCATTGTCAGGATTATGACAAATCAATCAACATTTGAGATCTGAAAATTCCAAAAGAAAGAATATAAAGGAGATGAAAGGATTAATGGAATGCGTATTCTCAACCTGATAAAGGAATTTGAATTTCAAAAGACGAAAAATTCAGAGACAGCCAAAGTGTATTATGACAAATTACTCAACATTACCAACAATATAAGATTACTTGGCTCTGAATTTCCTGATTCTAGATTGGTTCGAAAGATTCTTGTAACAGTCCCGGAAAGGTTAGAAGCAACTATTTCCTCACTGAAAAATTCTAAGGATCTGTCACACATTAGTTTGGCAGAACTATTGAATTCTTTGCAGGCACAAGAAGAAAGAAGACTTGTGAGGTATGAAGAGACTGTTCAGGGTGCACTACCTGCAAAATTTCAATCAAACCAGGGAGACAAAGGAAAGAAGAAGTGGAACAAGAAGGAAAACTCAGGTTCTCATTCTCCTTGGGACAATTGGGGAACAAAACACTAGTTTCCTACCTGAAAGCATTATGGAATGAAGGTTCATCCACCATTCAAATACTAAAGAAGACCAGACCAGTAGTGTGAGAAATGTCAGAATAGGGGACATCATCAAAAGATTTGCTAGGACAACATTCAATAAAATAATGTTGCATAGGTAGCTAATCAGAATGATGAAGAGAAACTCTTTGTAGCAACCTGTTTTGCAACTAGCACCTCAAGTGAAAAATGGCTCATTGACAATGGTTGCACAATGCACTGGAACCACATAACATTAGATCGTGATCTCTTCAAAGAGTTGGATACTCAGTGATTTCCAAAGTACAAGTTGTCAATGGAGAGTATATTCCTGCTTAAGTCAAATGTACTGTGGAAATCAAAATTGCTTCAGGTACAAAACTAATCAAAGATGTGTATTATGTACCTAATATAAGTCATAGTTTGTTAAGTGTTGGCCAGATGCTTGAGAATGGTTTTGCGCATCTCTTTGAAATCAACTATTGTCAAATCAAGTATGAAGATGGCAATAATTTATTCAAAGTAATGATGAAGGGAAAGAGCTTTACATTGGATTCTTTAGTGCATGAGCAAAAAACATATTATGCAACTAAGATCAATGCAGAAGTTTAGCATACATAGAAGGCTTTGACATTTCAATCATTATGTTGTAATGAACCTAAAGAAGAAAGATATAGTTCATGGCTGCTTAACCTTGAAGCTGAAATGCCAAATTGCAAAACTTGTCAATTTTAGCAAGCAAACAAGGCTTCCTTTCAATATAACAACTTGGAGAGCTACTGAAAAACTAAAGTTAATCCTCATAGGTCTGGCTGGTCCTCAAAGAACTCTGTCACTCAAAAGGAGTAAGTATTATATAGTTTTCATTGATGACTACACGAGAATTCGTTGGATTTACTTTCTCAGGTTTAAGTCAGAAGTATTCTCTATCTTCTAGATATTCAAGAAGTTGATCAAAATCAAAGTGGCTTCAAGATTCAATCTTTAAGGTCCGAAGATGGAAAGGAGTATACATCTGATCAGTTCAATATATTGTGAAGAAGCCAGGCTTGAACACCAGCTCACTGCTCCATATACTCCAAAAAAAATGGAGTTAGTGATAGGGTGAATCGTACCATAATGGAGATGGTTAGATGTTACTTGTACGAGAAGTGTTTTCCATAAGAGTATTGGGTTGAAGTTGCACATACCTTTAGATCATTAGAAGGAAAGACGTCATTTGAAGTATGGTAGGTTATAAACCTTTTTTGAAAAACCTCAAGTGTTTGGATGCTTGTGCTTTACTTATGTGCCACAGACTAAACGAGATAAGTTGGATAAAAAGAAGAATCTAGAAAATTTGTGGGTTACAACATTGTTTCAAAGGCTTACAGAATTTTCCAACCTCATACAAGGAAAATCCTGATAAGTGATAAGTGATAAGTAGAGAAGTGCATTTCATGAAAGATGAACGATGGAACTGGAGAAGCAAAACCAACATTAATTCCATATCAAAGTACAATTCTCTAGCTGAAAGAAGATGAATTGGTGAATGATGTCCCAGTAAAAGGCACAAGATCTTTGTGAAATCTATCGGAGAGGCAATATGGTTGTCCTTGAGCCAACAATTTTTTGGGAAGCAGAAAAAGATCCAAAATGGAGAGTTCCAATAAAGTAGGCACTCACCATGATTGAGAAGAAACTGACTTGGAAACTTGTGAAAAGACCTGAAGAGAAGAAAGCCATAGGAATGAAGTGGATTTTCATAACAAAGTTGAATGCAAATGATTCTATCCACAAGCACACATCCATACTTGTTGTAAAGGGTATGCTCAAATTTTTGGTATTGATTTTTCTCATACATTTTCTCCTGTTGCTAGATTAGAAACCTCCATATTAATGTTGGCTATAGCTGCACAAAAGGGTTGGAAAGTGTTTCAATTGGAGGTTAAATCTGCATTCTTGAATGGCTTTCTTGAGGAGGAAATTTGTGTTGAGAAACCTGAAGGATTTGCAATCAAAGGGCATGTATCAGCTCAAAAAAGCTTTGTATGGACTAAAGCAGGCGCCCAGATCTTGGTACAACAGGATTGATGAGCATTTGGTGCAGTTGGGTTTTAAAAAATGTCTTAGTGAAGTTACTCTATACATTAAAGGTGATGAAATTAATTTTATTGTTATCTCACTCTATGTAGATGATGTACTAGTTACGGGAAGAAATGATGAACTTGTTAAGAAATTTAAAGAAGATATGCAACAAACTTTTGAGATGACAGATTTGGGAGAAATGGTGTATTTTCAGGGAATGGAAATCAAGCAAGGACAAAATGAAGTGTTCATCTGTCAAAAAAAGTATGCAAAAGACATTTTGAAAAAGTTAAGAATGGAAAATTGCAAATAGACAACTACTCCAATGTGTCAGAAGGAGAAGTTAAGAAAAAATGATGAAGCTGAAAAAATGGATGAGACTCTTTACCGGTGTTTGGTTGGATGTTACAAATTTCACTCATTTTAGAGAATCTAATAGGATTATAAGATATGTTATGGAAACTTTGAATATTTGAATCAAATTCTCTGCAAATTAGAAGTACGTGTTGTAGGGGTATTCCGATAGTGACTAGGGTGGTTCTTCCTATGACATGAAGAGCACTTCTAGCTATTGTTTTAATCTTAGTTCAAGGGTGTTTTCTTGATGTTCTAAAAGGCAAGATATTTCTGCACAATCTACGGTTGAAGATGAATTCATTTCAGCAACAGTTGCTACAAAACAAGTCTTGTGGCTTAGAAAAGTGCTACTTGATATTAATTTAAAGCAAGCAAATTGCACAGAGATGTTTGTGGATGATCAAGAAGTTATTGTTATCTCAAATAATCTTGTTTTTCACGGGAAAACCAAGCATTTCAATATCAAGAATATTTCTTGGAGATGCGCAGAAAGAAGGATTTTTTGGGTTAATGTATTGCAAAGGTTAGTAGTTTGTATTATGTTGGTGATTAGAATTCATGCCTTACCCATATTTTGGGTAGATTTTCGAGGAATCAAGCATGCCTACTTAGTTGAATTGGTTTTTTCATGCCTTGTTGTATCTGTATTGTTGCTAATACTGTGTTAGTAGCTTGTTCTTGGCCTTAGCCTAGGTGTAGGCTAGTGACTACCTTAGACTCGTGTTTTAGAGCCAAAAGGCCTTCAAGATTCTTCGACGTTGCTTCGGACGACTTAGCTCCTTGTAAACTGATATAGCATACTTGGGTCTGACAGTATGAATTCTTAGTTAGGCGACAGTTCAGCTCTTATGACCGTTCATCCATAATTTCCCTTATGTTTCAACCTGAATGTGTTCTTTGGCAATATCGAGCTTTGTAGGCTATATTGGATCGGGTCTTGGGTTTTAGAGATGGAGTGGGTCCCTGGTGACTCTTTAGATGGTTTTACTCTATGGTGTGGTCGAGAATAAGGAAGAGCGGGTGATTTGGAGACATTCGGAATCTATTATCCATGCTTTGAGGTCCCTGCACATGATTATTATCTACGGTTCAAGGTCCGTTCACATTATTAGTATCCGTTCACCTGATTTCAGCTGACTTGTGAGCTAGCAGTACAGCCATGTAATGTGAATAAACATTAGTACAATCTCAATATACAAATAGGGTAAGTATATATATAGATTCTGTATTTATAAATTTAGAAATTTTTCAAAACATATAAAATTCAGATGTTACAACAGGATAATTATATACAAGCTAGGGTACACATATACAAATTCTGGATCTATACAATCAGGAAAATTCTAGATTTATACAATTATGAACCAAATTATACAAATTCAGAATTTATACAATTAGGAGCCAAATTATACAGATTTTGGACGTGAGCCACGTAATTATGATTGTAAGTTAGTGGTGAATGGTTATTTAATTAAACTGTAGTTATGTTAACTAATTAACTAGGTATATATTGACCATTTATGAAAGTGATATAGTGCACTAATACGTAGAGATTAAAAACTTTATTTCAACTCATTATTTTAGTCAACTTTTAGTTTTTAACTACTCGCTCCGTCCTATTTTATGTGAGGTAGTTTGACTCGGCACGAAGTTTAAGAAAGAAAGGAAGACTTTTAAAACTTATGATCTAAATGAATGATAAAAATTTGTGTGGCTATAAATCATTTCATTAAGAGTAAAATGGACATTTTAAAGTTAAATTATTACTTAATATAGAAATGTATCAATTCTTTTTGAAACTGACTAAAAAGGAAAGTAGTCATATAAACTAGGCCAGAGGAAGTATCATTTAGGCTCCCCACTCTATATAAGAGTTAAAGTTTCAAATTAAAAACTAAAACCAAGTTCAAAGGCTTGTATATTGTATTTGTTAAAAGAAAAAAGTTATCCTATTTTGTCTCTCTTATTTTCATTATTTAATATTGTTATTTTGAGTTTGATTTCGGAACAAAAGTCAAATTAATTGAAAGTCACATGTGTAATCCTATTTATTTATTTTTTTAGAAGTGTGACCTGTAAATCTTCTTCTTCTTGTATCTTGGGCTTTTTCAGAATATCCACAATTTAATTTCCAGGTCCACACATCAATCAATAAGGACCATTTCTTCAAATTAAACATGCCGCTTTTTTGGCTAACATAATATACTTCTAAAAATTCTTATGAAGTACAAGTTGTGGATCTAAACTTTCACCTTATTGGTGAGCATTCAATTCCCCATATTATAATTCCCTATTCTCAATTTTTTTTCTTCTTTTATTGTTGGCCGCTATTTATCTTTCAGTTATTCACCTACTTATGGTCAAGAAATGTGGTGATAATAAATATTGGAACTGAGATCCTAGTTAAACTCAGGTTCTAGTAAAACATTTTGTTGTTATTCCCTAAAACAGAGGAGACTCTCTATAAAATTATCCTCTCAACTCCAACATATTAAAACTGGAGTCTATAAATAGCCTATTTGCTATATATCTACTTAGCAAACCTCCTTTGAATAACACAAACTTGGGACATAAAACCAAAACCAAAAAAAAAAAAAAAAAACTTAGTACCAAAAGCATCAACTATGTTCAATATGTTCTTCCCACATTTTCCTCTTACTATGCCAAAATAAAATGAGCTTAATTCAACTGGAATTTGACACACTATCTAGTCTAGCCATTTGGCGTTCCTCCGCCACAAATGTGATGTACTCTGAGAAGACAACATCCCATTCCTGTTTTGATCTCCAGAACCATGTTACCATTACAAGAAGGTACCCAAGTATCTGCACAACTATCCATAAAATCCCAACACATGCTTTGTGAAGGAGTCACAGAATCGATGTTAAAAGAACTACTTTTCTTTTTTTCCTTTTTCAAGCCTCTCTTCTTCTATTAATTTTTTCCTCAGATAGTGTTGCAGCATCATAGTTAATAATAGATTTTGCCTTCTTGTGCTTGCCACCTATTTTCATGAAATAATCCACACCTCATTCTTTGACCTGCATTTACCCCGAACACTGGTTCAATATAGTATCTATCGAAAATTTCTGCATTAGCTCCGGTGGTACGAACATTTATTTCAAACCTTCAATTTTCTGGCAACCACTTCGGCCTATCTAGATTCACCCGACGCATGGGCGTAATCTACCTCTGAATCTGCAACTTACTCGGAGTTACATCGGACACCTTTCCTTCAATAGATACATCACCTTTGTTTGGTGTGGTGGTCTCTACCCTAACATCCAACTCAACATCAATGTAGGTTCCCGACGGTAACAACTGGTCGAAGGTATACCATCATTGCAGAAGTCGTCGGTGGTTACAATTATCAGTGGGATGGAAGAGACATCGAAGTTGGCCTTAGTCATTGGAGGAAGCTTTGAAAGAGTCAATGTGTAGAAAAAGTTCATAACGAGAAGCTTCCTCTTTCAAAGCTTCCTCCGATGACTAAGGCCGATGCCACTGTCTATTTCATCCCACCGACAATTGTTACCAGCGATGACTTCTACAATGATGGTATAGCTTCGGACCCATTGTTTCCGCTAGGAACCTACATTGATATTGAGTTGGATGTTAGGGTAGAGACCACCACACCAAACAAAGGTGATGTAACTATTGAAGGGAAGGTGTCCGATGTAACTCGGAGTAAGTTGCAGATTAAGAGGAAGATTACGCCTAAGCGTCGGGTGAATCTAGATACGCCGAAGTGGTTGCCACAGAATTGGAGGTTTGAAACAAAATTTTGTACCTGTGGAGCCACTGCAGGAAAAAAAGATACATACTATTTTGAACCGGTGTCCAGGAGTAAATTCAGGTCAAAGGATGAGGGGGATCATTTTCTGAAAACAGGTCGCAAGCGTAAGAGGGAAAATTTTGACCTTAACGGTGATGCTGCTACACCATCTGAGGGCTAAAAACAGAAGAAGAGTGGCTCGAAATAGGGGGAAAAAAGAATGTTGATTAATTGACTCAGTTAGTGCAGTAACTAGTCAAAAAAAGTAGGCGGGCCTAGGGTTCTCTTTTATATATATATATATATATATATATATATATATATGATTATACGTCAACTCAATTAAACAAATGGATGCTATACTTACTTAAGAACTTAGAAGATGTTGATGAACTTTACGGAGCTCATCCTTGGGACTAATGGCAACAGATAAGTAATCAACATCAACAAGTTTGATGTGTATTCTGGACCAAATATTGTGCTCAGTCTAGGTGAATGCTTCTTAACTGGAAGTGTAATTTGAGAGTATTAGTAATTCAGTTGATTGATTGTTTCAACCAATACTTATAAGACATTATTATTCTCAGTATAGAATCCTCATGTGTTTCCACCATGTAAGCCTCTTGATGACGATCGAAAGATCTTCCAATCATCTTAGAGGGATCGCTTGTTGAGTGAGAATAATATGAAAATTTTCTTCAATTTCTAAGGATCGGGTTTGTTGATTGTCTGCTAGATCTTTCCTTAAAAGACTATTCATGGAATCACAATCACTCACATAAACCACAATAAAACTAGTAAAATGAGTAGGCAAGTTACTCAATGTTCAATAGAACTAATTATAGAACAAAAAAAAAATATTGGATATATTTGAGATCTTGAAAAGAACACAATTAGTAGTTGAAAATCATGTATAATAAATTCGAGTTATTGACACTAACATAATGTATATTTCCTATTTCATTTGGGAAGTTAAAGTTCATTATATTTGGGGAATTCAATAACTTGTATTACTTTTTATTTTATGCTCTAAATTCACTGGTTTATACTTGAAACATAAAAATAAAGTTCAAAGGCAACGACAATATAATATTATATCATGAACATAATTTAGGTGGAGAAATTTTTGCCTATTTTCTTACTATGCCAAAATAAAATGAGCCCAATTCAACTGGGAATTTGACACACTATCTAGTCTAGCTATTTGTGTTCCTCCGCCACAAATGTGATATACTCAGAGAAGACAACATCCCATTCTTGCTTTGGTCTCCAGAACCATGTTACCATTATAAGAAAGTGCCAAGTATCTACACAACTATCCATAAAAACCCACCACATGCTCTATGGAGGAGTCACAAATCGAAGTTAAAAGAACTACTTTTCTGTTTTTCCTTTTTCAATCCACTCTTCTTCTGTTATTTTATTCCTCATATGGTGTAGCAGCATCAACGTTGATGTTAGATTTTTCCTTCTTGTGTTTACCACCTGTTTTCAAGAAAAAATCCACCTCATTCTTTGACCTGAATTTACCCCTGAACACTGGTTCAATATAGTATCTATCAACAATTCCTGCAGTGGCTCAAGTGCTACGAACTTTTGTTTCAAACCTCCAATTCTCTGGCAACCACTTCGGCCTATCTAGATTCACCCAACACATAGGCGTAAGTTTTCTTTGAATCTGCAACTTACACGGAATTACATCGGACACATTTCCTTCATTAAATACATCACCTTTGTTTAGTGGTTGTCTCTACCCTAACATCCAACTCAACATCAATGTAGGTTCCTGATGGCAACAACGGGTTCGAAGGTATACCATCATTGCAGAAGTCATCGCTGGTAACAGCTATCGAAGGGATGGAAGAGACTGCGGCATCGGCCTTAGTCATCGGAGGAAGCTTTGAAAGAGTCAATGTGGAGAAAAAGTTCATTATTTTGAAAAATTAAAAATGGACTTTTCCTCCACATTGACTCTTTCAAAGCTTCCTCCGATGACTAAGGCTGACGCCGTTGTCTCTTCCATCCCACCGATAATTGTTACCAGCGACAACTTATGCAATGATGATATACCTTCGGACCCGTTGTTGCCGTCGGGAACCTACATTGATGTTGTGTTGGATGTTAGGGTAGAGAACACCACACCAAACAAAGGTGATGTACCTAATGAAGGAAACGTGTCTGATGTAACTCTGAGTAAGTTGCAGATTCAAAGGAGGATTAAGCATATGCATCCGGTGAATCTAGATAGGTCAAAGTGGTCGCTAGAGAATTGTAGGTTTGAAATAAAAGTTTGTACCACTGGAGCCACTGCAAGAATTGGTTGATAGATACTATATTAAGCCGATGCTCGGAGGTAAATTCAGGTAAAAAATGAGGTGGATTATTTCCTGAAAACATGTGGCAAGCGCAAGAAAGCAAAACTATTATTAACGGTGATGCTGCTACACCATCTTAGGGGAAAAAACAGAAGAAGAGCGGCTTGGAAAAGAAAAAAAATAAAAGTAGTTCTTTTGACTTCGATTCTGCGACTCCGCCAAGAACATGTGTTGGGTTTTATGGATAATTGTGCAGATACTTGGGCACCTTCTTGTAATGGTAACATAGTTCCTAGAGACCAAAACAAGAATGGAATATTGTCTTCTCAGAGTACATCGCATTTGTGGCAGAGAAACACAAATAGCTAGACTAGATAGTTTGTCAAGTTCCAACTGAATTGGGCACATTTTATTTTGGTATAGAAAGAAAATAGGAAAAAATTATTCATCTAAATTATGTTCATGATATAATATTATATATTGTCAGTTCTTTTGAACTTTTATTTTATGTTTCAACTTTCAACCAATGAATTTAAAAGCAAAAAATAAAATCAAAAGTAATACAATTTATTGAACTCCCCAAATATAATGAACTTTAACTTCCCATATGAAATAGGAAATATACATCAAGTTTCAATCACTCGAACTTATTATTCATTAATTTTGTTTACTAATTGTGTTATTTTCAAGAACTCAAATATATCCAACATTGCTTTTATTTATTTGTTCTTTAATTAGTGTTATTGAACATTTCATCTTACTAGTTTTATTCTGCTTAATGTGAGCGAGTGTGATTCAATGAAGTCTTTAAAGGACAAATCTAGCAGACAATCAACAAAGCCGATCCTTGCAAAATTGGAGAAATCTGTCATATTATTTTCACTCAACAAGAGATCCGTCTAAGATGATTAGAAGATCTGTCGATCGTCATCAAGAGGCTTACACGGTGGAAAAAGAGAAGAATTCTATACTTAGAATAATAATAATGTCTTATAAGTATTGATTGAAACCATCGATCAACTGAATTGCTAATGCGCTCAAATTACACCTCCGGTTAAGAAGTATAACACGGACGCTATCAAACATAAAATCCAACTAGGTTGATTTAGTCACACTTGATCCATTTCCAAGCTTTGGTGCAAATACAAATGTACCACCTTTTGATACATTATCCTTTCCATCTACGCTAGTTCTTGTGTTAAGTGATAGCTTCTTTGAACATGTCTTATTTCTAGTAGATTCTCTTTTTTTTAATTTTATAAGGGCAGATCTCTCTTATTTATGATTCTCTAGATACTTTGTATTTGAGAGGAGTCCTCTCTTCTTAGGTGCTTAGTAATTCTAGGTTCCTTTTCTAGTATCGATGATGAGCTGATCGTTCTTGGTAAAATACCCAACTTATGAACCAAGTCTAATTAGGCTTCTAGTTTTGATATAACAATATGTGTTGGTATTCGAGTCCTTATCTTATTTCTTTGTGCACTTAATTTTTGATACATTGTTGCTCGAAGTAAAACAGAAGTTTGAGAATGGCAAAAATAGTACTCATCAGGCAGAAGTACTTCTACAAGCATCCAAGAGAAGTTCATAGCATTTGAAGGTATTCTCAACTAATCAAACTACTAAGCAAGTTACTTCCCAACAGAATATTAAGAAAACTAAAACCTTATTTGATTAATTCAAATTCAGTGGCCAAGAGGCAAGATTCCCAAAAATATATGTTTTGTTCAACTTGCAAAATGCTGGCATATCAACAATTCTAACAGGATGTAAAAATCACAAAAGTACAAACTAAAGTGTTCCATGTAAAAAAGAATGATCATCATGTGATTCCACATTTGGCTATGAGGCACATACAAAAGCCGGTGGAGCCTATCTGACAGAAAAATTCTGTACATTTCGCTTGGGAATACTCCTATATAGTACAGGCACAAAACATAAGCTTCGTTTGAATAATTTCCAGATTAAACAAATACTAAACAGTTTCAGCATAGCAATCACAAACAGGTCATGGAGAAGTCCTGAAATTTCAATACCAGACAGAGATATGAGACCACACTAATAAATGAAAACTCAGCAAGTACTTGTTTGTGCACAATCCTTGTCCAAGCATTTAAGAACATAGCATCAATGTGATCGTGGAGGATAGGCTCCAGGGTATTGACCTGGCAAGACAACAAAAGTATATAGTTAACCCTAATTTGCATGCCAGGGGAGAGTATGAAATTCACATCTTACAAGATTTACCAGGAGGATAAGAGTAACCCTGTGGTGGATAAGGCTGAGGCGGATATGCAGCTGATGAGTAAGGTGAAGGATAAGCAGCCGATTGAGGGGGATAAGGAGATGCTGTATGATATGCTGCTGAAGGGGGTGGGACTGTGGGATAAGGAGAAGCTGGATAATATGCTGAAGGAGGCGGGGCTGTGGAATAAGGAGATGGTGCTGGATAGCCAGAAGGTGGTGGGTGAGAAGCTACATGTGGTGGAGCTACTGAATATTGATATGATCCAGGAGTTGGTGTTACATATGGAGGGCCTGATTGAGCATGGCTTGTTGCTGGCTTCTGGAAGTAAAAGAGAAATTTGTGTTAAAGACATTAAAAGATTTTTGGGGTGGGGAGCCAGGAAGAAATTCTAAGAAAAGACGGCGGCACTTACATTGGCATTTGCATAGTGCATTATTAGTCGAACTTCTCCTGCATGCCTGTAAAAGAAATATACAAGCCAAAGTACTTCTGTTACACAATGTGATTTCATTCATTACAACCCTACCCCAAACATCCAGTGCAAAAGAGCCCAAGACAATTTCACAAAACTACTTGATTATAAACTTAGGTTCATACAGTTCAAATTAACTTTATTAACTGTAGAGTTATGTACAGACAAATCTATCAATGTTTCTGTTAATCACACAAGGCGTCCTTGAGTTCCCTAGAAATACAGGAGATTCTTTCCTAGATTTGTAAAGGAATTTGTGTATACACCCCTTGATGCTTAAACTAAGTGTAACGCTTACAATAAAACAGAAGTGAAACATTGAGGTCCCTGACAGGTGAGGTCAAAGTAGAGCAATTTTTCAGCCATCAAGAAAAGAAAGACATAAGATCTAAACATAAAACAGTTTTTGGTTTTCTTCTGTTTTTTCCTATAAGAAGAATAAAGACACGATGTTTCTTCTTATTCCTTTCCTTACCTAAAAATACATACACATGCCGAAATATCTTTTAATTCACATTAGGAATACATAAGTGTTGAAAAAGCTGCTCTCTTCATTCGTCTCCAATGACTTCACAAATACTATCAAGAAAAAATCTTTATAGCCCCATGAATCCACCAGTATTAGTACTTGTGTGCTGACTAAATACCTTTTATATGAGATAACAAATTACACCTCTTGTTGACTCAACTTATATCCTGCAATGTAATCAATAACAGAAATTCCTCGCCTCAAATCTAGTATATTGAACCTCAACTACCCCTAATTCTTCACCCAACTTGAAGCCAACATGTGACCCAATGGTGTCTAGTATGCCTAAAGGTCTATACGGCTCTTTGTAGAAAGAGCTAATCCATGACTCCGCTTGGACAACCAGAAGTAGACAATTAATGGGGAGAAAGTTGAAAAAAAAAAATTCAACACTTGTACAGAATACAGATAGCTTATAAAAGCTTAAGTTCCACCTGCATCACTGTCCGGAAGTAAGTTGATGGCTAGTTATAGACAGGTCTATGTTAATCAATAATGATGAAATGAAGAACTTTAGTGATGAATGTAAAGAATCACATCATAACCATACGTCCCAGACCTTGGTGTCGCAAATTGTCATATTAATGTCACATGAAAGAGTGGAATCACAATGTAGAAGATTGTCATAGATACAAGCAACAAAAGACACAAATTCAAACTAAGAAGGACCATAAACACAATTCTCGCCGTAAAAGAAAGACCATAGCAAATTCATCTAGAAATGAACAATGTAGCAGTTGTTTTTATCAATTTACCTGCCCCTCTTTGTCTGAAGTGGCCAAGCAGTATCATCAAATCCCTGTGAAAGAACCTTCTGTAGTTGAACCCTAGAATTAAATTAAATAATTTAAGGATTAACACTCAACTAACAAACTAAATAGATCATTCAATCAACTAAGCAACAATTCCAAATCAGTCATGAGAAAACGAATTGAGATTTACTTTCCGCTCCCTATCAAATCATCTGAATTAACTGTATTGCTATTCCACACAACAACGTTGATCTCTCGCAACCCTTCAATGAGTGTAAACACAAATTTCTCTTGAAACGTAGGGTTTTTACCACCATCTACATAAAAAATAGCAGAACAAAAGCATGAATCTCATCAAAATTCACCAAAAATGAAAGTAAACAGATATAAATCCATTCAGTATCCTTCAATTTGTACCTGTACATGTACGAGTACGGAATTTAGAACTGCCGTATTCAAGGCAAACATACGGATCTTGCCTTGAAATCCATTCAGTATCCTTCAATTTATTACAAGCAACAACTACAAAAACGAGAATTCAAAGCAAACAATGAAAAGTAATTCATAAAATCTCAGTATTTTTGTTATAGTTGAATGAAGTTCGTACCAGTAACTTCAAGGAGTTGGCCTTGGATGCCATATGGTATCGACATGGAAAGTAGAAGAAGACAACGATGAAGAGGAATTTGGGTTTAAAATTATCAAAGGAAAAAGGTAAGGAGGGTTTTTGTTTTATAAGGAAAACAAATCAACCAATAGGAGGTTTCGTGTTCATTTCTTTGACTTATATAAAAAGAAAAACTCGGTTAATTTAAAAGTATTTGGTTGACTAAACAGAGAATGCGCGTTACAAATTGATAGCGTCAACAACTAAAACATTTATAATGGATAATTTTTAGTTCTAATATATGTGTTTGTCATAATTCTAAAAATCTAAAATAGACAATTTTATCTCTTACAAGTCAAGAAACATATGGTGAGTACAAAGTACAAACTATACCATAGAGATAGATTCAAAATTTAAATTTTATGGGTTCAACTTTTTAATTAACCTTGAACATGTTTTTTTTGTTTTCCCATTCGGTGTTCGATATCTACATTGGAGCCCGATTAAATTCAGATTCGTGTCGGAAACTCCCACATTGGGGAAAATGTTTCCTAACAAAGGCGATTCCTTACCCAAGGACACTCAAACTCGGAACTTCTTGGTTAAGAATGAAGGAGTATTTACCACTCCACAACCACCCTTGTTTTGATAGCTTTGAACATGTTATTATTAAAAAATTATGTGTTCGTATCTACTATTTATTGTAATTTAATATAAATTTATTGTCCACATAAAAAACAACGAATTCAATTAAACTCACAGAAATAATGATACATTGTCCCTGACAAAGAGTATACCGATAAAAAACTATGTAAGGACATCATCCCATGCATATGAGAATATGGATCGTAGACGAGTCATCGTGAGTTTACTTTTACAACATTCCAAGCAATTTGGTGCAATTGTTATTGAACAAGTATTTAGATGACTATATATATTTGAGGTATTCTATGAAATATGATGTCATTCACATATTAGGTTGGTTTGAAACTAGTGAACACAATTTATGTAGCCGAAAAATACTTTACGATATTTTGAATAAAGTGAAAATTTTTCTAGAATGATTCAAGATAGCTCAGAGCTATCAGAAATTATATTCAGAAGTAAAGTTTGAAGAAGGTGTGTTTTTGTAAATTTCAAAGAGTCACCAATGAAGACATCATGCATTTGGATAAAAAGGGAAACTTAGCCCCAAGTAAATTGGTCTCTATCCATTTCTTAAGAGAGTTAGGCTTGTGGCATATCAACTTGCACTATAACCCGTTATATTGAATGCACCTAATATTTTATGTATCAATGTTGAATCAACATTTTTATGACCCAAGCCATGTTATTGATATTGGAGCATCAGAAGTCAGTTAAGACAATAGTTAATAATTAAGTCGGTATTAGTATTTCATAGTCCTTGCTTATTTAGGAATTTGCATTAGCTATATCAGCTATTTATGTAGTTTAGGAGTCTTATTAGTTCTTTGTAACTCTATTTAATACCTTTCAGCCTTCATTAATAAAGTATCATTTTCCAGAACCTATTGAGTCTTTACATGGTATCAGGGCTCTTCACGCTCTAACGAGAACAATCCAAATTTTTTTCCTTCCTTCTCCTCACGCAGATCAGCAACATGACCAATCACAATGGCAACAACAATGGCAACAATCCTAGAGTTGTCAATGCTGATAACACGATGGGTACCAACAGTATCATTCAGTTCAATCCTGCGTCCCAATTACCCCTCAAACTAAGCGGTGGTCACAACTTCGCCACCTGGAAAGCTCAATTCTCCATGCTTATGTATGACTACAACCTCTTTGGCCATCTCGATGGGACCACTCCGGCCCCCAGTCGCACGATTACCCTAGGCACGAACACATCTCCTAATCCTACCTTCTTAACTTGGTTCCGTCAGGACAAACTCATCTAGAACGCCCGCATGGCTTCTGTCGAACCCATCATTGCTCCTACTGTTGCTGCCGCTGACTCGGCTAAATCAGCTTGGGATGCTTTACATACCACTTATGTGAACAGATCTCAAACTCGGGTCTTTAATTTGCATGATCAGCTTGCCCGTGTCACTAAAGAATCTCGCTCCATTACTGATTATCTTCACACTATTCGGTCACTTTCGGATGAGTTAGCCACTGCTGGTGCTCCTGTGTCCAATCTTAAACTCATCGTTAAAATACTCAGTGGTCTAGGTCCTGAGTTTCGTGAGATCTCTGCTGCCATTCGTGCACGTGATACGGCTATCTCCTATGAGGAATTGTTTGAAAAACTACTGGACTATGAACTTTTCCTTCGCCATGAGGATGCTAAGAAACTGTCTAGTCCTATCACTGCTGCAGTCGCTACTCCCACCAAATCCAACACCAATAATCGCAACAGTCGCAGGCAGACCAACAATTCTCAACAATGGCGCCAGAACTCACGTCCAAATACTCCACCACAATGGCAGTCCAACTTAAATCCAAACGGTGTTACTCGATGTCAACTATGTAATAGGATTGGCCACACCGCCAATGTCTGCCGCTCGAAGTCTCACAATCACTTTGAAGCCAAAGCCAACTAAGCAGCTGGGTTTACTACCGCAACCGACCCTTGGATAGTTGATTCAGGAGCCACCCATCACATCACAACAGAGTCACACAATCTACAACCGTACCATGGTAACAAGGATTTATGCATGGGTGATGGTAACAAAATTCCCATCTCTTACACTGGTTCTACTCAATTAAATGCATCAAACAATGTTTTCAAGTTAACCCACACTTTGTGTGCCCCTTCCATTAAACGCAATCTTCTATTGGTTTCTAAATTTTGTCAAGACAATCTAAAGTCTATTGAATTTTTTCCTTTTGACTTTGTTGTGAAGGATTTGAAAATGCGGAAATCGTTGGTGCACGGCCGGACAAACAATGGACTGTATGAGTGGCCTATCTCACATCATCAAGCTCAGATGACTGTACCATTTATTCCTCTCACTACTTGACATCAACGTCTTGGTCATCCTCACTCTAGAGTTCTTAGTTTTATTTTAAATAAATTTTCGCTACCGTTTCATGAGTGAGACAAACTCTTCCATTGCAATTCTTGTTTATCTAATAAAGCCCATCAGCATTCTTTTACTCAATTATCACTATGTAGCTCTAAACCGCTTCAATTATTTTTAGTGATTTATGGGGGAGTCACTGATTTTATCTCTTGACAAGAAGTTGTATTATTGTATCTTTGTTGACCAATATACGAAATACACTTGGCTCTACACATTAACTAAAAAAAGTGAAGTCAAAGACATCTTTCATAAATTTCATCCTTTAATGGAAAAACATTTTGACACAAAAATTTTATCATTGTATACTGATGGGGGAGTAAAAGTCTCGACTCTTATCTTTCACTTCACGACATTGAACACCTCTCCACCCCACCTTATACGCCTCAACGAGTTGCACTTGCAGAACGACGACATCGTCATATCGTTGAAACTGCAAAAACACTCTTACATGAGGCATCCCTTCCACCCCAATTTTGGTCTTTCGCGTGTCATCATAGTGTCTACCTCATCAATCGTCTGCCAACCTCTTACCTAGATAATCAATCTCCATTCCAATGATTACTTGGTAAATCACCCGATTATAACTCCCTACGAATTTTTGGTTGTTTATGCTATCCATGGCTTAAACCATACTCCAAAATAAACTTGAACCAAAATCTACCCCGTGTATCTATCTCGGATTCTCCTTATCTCATCACCGTCACCAATGTTTTGATCTAATTTCTGCAAAGGTCTATTTATCCCGCGATGTACGATTTGTTGAGCATATTTTTCCATTTAAAACTTTGTTCTCCAAACTACCATTAAATCATCTCACCTGGAATGGGCAAAAACCACAACGCCAAATTCTTCAGACCCCACACCTAAAATTCCTATAGTTACAGATCTTCCCCCTCCATTAGAAATAGAAGCTCGCACAATAACAGATTTTCCGTCATCGTCTGCTCCTTATCCAGCCAAGTCTCAAGGCAACTCATACTCCCAGTCCTCATCCGACAATGCATTAGTGGCGGACGCAGCTTAACCTCCTGCATCTTCCTCTTTTCCAGGTAAATTTTCATCTCCCCCATCTCTTATAATTCCGGCTTCCCATAACCCTTCTTCTGTACCTACTGCCCAGTGTCTCCCACCACCACGCCTCCCCACAAATTCACACACGCCTTTCCTTATAAACACACATAGCAACTTGTCACCTCTCCTTGTCTATCAACGTCATAGTACCAACCCGTCAACCCACCTGGATCCTCGGCCAGCCAGTCCTATCACTGATTTGGAACTCGCTCCTTCACCGCCTAATTGTTCCTTTCCTCCTACATGTGTTGTCACTCGATCCCAAAACAACATCACCAAACCCAAACAATTTTTTGATTACCTAGCCAAATTGAACCCCACCATCACACCTACTACTATCAAACAAGCACAAAAACATCCCGAGTGGCGTGATGCGATGAAATAGGAACATGATGCTTTAATTAAAAACCAAACTTGGGAACTTGTTCCTCCTGACCCAACTAAAAATGTCGTATCATGTAAGTTGATTTTCAGGATCAAGAGAAATACTGATGGGACCATCGATAGATACAAAGCTCGCCTGTTTGCAAAAGGCTTCACTCAGAGATCGGGTATTATTTTCACGCCACATTCAGCCCGATCGTCAAGCCCACCACAGTTCACATCATCCTCTATGTGGCATTCGTCACAATTGGAACCTTCGTCAACTTGATGTCAATAATGCCTTTCTCCAGGAAACCTGGACGAGGAAGTGTACATGACACAACCTCCGGGGTTTACTAGTGATGATAAACCAACACATATATGTCGTCTGCGCAAGGCAATCTATGGCTTGAAGCAGGCTCAAACTCGAGGAAGTGTACATGGCACAACCTCTGGGGTTTACTAGTGATTTGTATTTGTCACGTAGGGTAGGTGTGTCTACCGTTAAATTTTATACAAGTTTAAGTATATCTATTTGTGCACACTCAAAGTTGGAGGACATAGATGTTCGTTAAGGTCAAGTTAAATGACATATTTATGTATTATGCATACTTTTTACAAGACAAATTAATTAATAGTATTATTTAGCTTTAAAAAATTAAAATTTACAAATAAAAGAATTCATAATTTAAAATCAGACAAAAGGTTCATGACATGTACGTATAATTTCGTGGGTGTTTGGCCATGAAAAAAGCACTTTACTTGAAATTTTTAAAGTTGGAGTGATGTTTCATGCTTAGTTGGGACGTTGAAATTTTCAAACAAAAAAAATGCTCACTTTATAATTTTTGTAAAACATCTATTTTAAGAATACAAGGAAGCTAAGGTTAATATTGCACTATGCACCATAAGATTTATAAAACACGAATACACCACTAAAAAAATCAGGAAAAGGTATACTAAGTGGAAATTGATCCCTAGTCTTAGAAAAAGTATAATAAGTGGAAATTGATCTCTAGTCTTCTAGTTAAATAACTAAATATTAAATCAAATGCATCATTTAGTCCTCTTATAGCATAATTAGTATCAGTATGTAATATTATATTAATTTTGGGAAAAAAATGCATAGAAAAAATAACTAATTTTACGAAGAAACCACGAGTTTATATACCTCATTTTTAACATGTAAAATAGTTGTTGGTGTTAAAAGGAAAACATATGTTTGTTGTTAGTCGCTTTCTGTAACATCCCACCTTAGAAAGAGTTAAATTTAGAAAGAACTAACATGGAAAGAGCTAATTTGAGATTTGTTCAAGTTAAGCTTAAGTTGTGAGTTTTGGGTAAACTTCAAACGACTATAACTTTCAGTATAGGATGAGTTAGGTGCCTATAAGATGCCAAATGAAAGGTCTTGGAATCCTCTTTCCAACGCCACTAAGTTTGCTAAATTTCGAGTTCAGATAAGGGAGATATGCCCGTTTGAAGCCAGCCTGTCCAATTAAGGAAATTTACCCGAATTAATGAGGGGTATTTTGGTCTTTTCCTTACCCTATTAGCTTAAAACATTTTTAGTAATACTTTAGGGGTCTAAACTGATTTGGGTCAGTTTTTACAACTCTAAATTGCGCTTAGGGTTTTGAGAGGAGTTCAAGAGGAGAGGTTCAAGGCATTCGTCAAGATTCTTGAGATTTGTCGAGGAATTTCGCCAAATTAAGGTATGTAAGTTTTCATAGTGATGGGTTCATTCACCCACACGCCAATCATGAGTTTCTTTTACAAATTTCATCCATAAGATTGAGTATATTTAAGTTCTTGATGAGTTTCTTGAAGTTTGTAATTTATTCTTTAAGTATGAGGTTTCGTTGAGTTCTTGCAAGGAGGATCTTGTGTTTGAGTATTGTTCTTGAGTGATTTAGAGTGGATTTTGTTGTAATTATGTTGGGTCTAAGAATACAAAAGATTTTGAGGGAAATCGTTCGATTCTAGAGGAGTTAGACACGAAATTGAAGCAAGAAAAATCGTCAGAAAATCTGGGCAGGGGGTGGGGCGCCGCGCCACTCAGTGTGCCCCAAACCATCTTCTGTAGTTTAGGGGTTGGCGCCACTCAGTGCGCCAGGGTCGCCTGCCCCCGTCTTGTTTCCGTCGTTTGACCCGTCTGAGTTTCTTTAAGGTGTACCTTTACTCCTTTATGATTCTAACTACTCTAAACTACATCTAACATCGAGAGATCCTTCATAACATGAATCATAACCCTTTAATTCATAATTCAAATTCAAGGTAGATTTAAGAGTAAAGTCTTGAGAGTTCTTTCGAGTCATTTTGAGAAGTCTTTTACAATCTTCTAAAACTTGTTTTAAGACTTGAGTTTGAGGATGAGGAGAGTTGAGTTTCTTTTTTCAAAATGAATATATGGAAACTAAGTATTCCCAAGAGTAAATGTTTTTACATTTAAAATGAGAGGAAACATTGATTTCCAAATAAGTTCATGAGGAGTTTTTGAGTATAATCTCTTTTAAGAGAACCTTTTGAGTAATAATCTCAAAGCTTGAGGATGAGGAAATATTTTTAAACATATGAGCTGAGTTATATTTTGAGAGTAGTATTGAGCATCGATATGGGGATGAGTTCATACAACTCGAAGACCTATAAACCATGTAGCCAACGCGGGTAGAAAGGGTCATACTTTTTAGATGATTCCTTATTGATTTTTAAGCATAGCTTAGTGGATCCACTTAGTTGAGGATATCTTATACTCCGGAAAGGTATAGGACAGCTCTCGCAGCATGGGTGAGACGTTGTATCATCACATAGCTCATAGTGATGGTTGTCGGTTAGAGAATCTCCCAAATTGAGTTATTTTGTATCTCTATATACAAACTGAGTTATTATTGTATTTTTAAATACATTGAATTGTTATCTATTGTTTTGAATGCTTTATATAAACTGCATCTTTATTGTTGTTTTTATACTGCATTGAGTTGAGTATCCATGAGTTGAGGTTGAGTTGAGTAGAGTTGAGGTGAGTATGTTTCCTTCTTTCCAAGTTCAAGCTTTTATGTTATGTTCAGTGTTCCCCTTACATGCTCGTACATTCAATGTATTGATTACCTTTGGCCTGCAACGTTTTATGATGCAGATACAGGAGATCAGGGTCATCAACATGCATTTTGTTAATACCACTTGCAGTCCCAAAGTTGTTTGGTGAGCCTCCTTTCTTCCGGAGGATCCTTTATTTATTTCTGTTGTTTCAGTTTTGTTAGGATGATCGAGGGTCTTGTCCCGACATCCCTCATAGTATTAGCGGCTTCATAGATAGACAGTAGTAGTTCATGAGTCTTTTTCATTTCCAGTGTTTAATGTTTAAAGACTTGAGTTGCCTCTTTTGGCCAGTGAATGCTTTGCATAAAATATTCTGAGTATCTATTTTGAGACATTGAGTTAAAACTTTACTTTTAAAGTTCTTTTATTGTTGAGTAAGTCTTCCGCTGAGTATTGAGCCAGGCCAAGGGTTCGCTTGGGGCCAGCAATTGTTCTCGAGTGCCGGCCACGTCCAGGGTGTAGGCTCGAAGCGTAACACTTTCAAAATAGTACAAGTCCATGTGAGGAAGAGTTAATAGTAGTACCTCAATGTTGTGCAAATATCTTTTGGGTTTCACACTTGATATTCGGTATTTGAATTCACATTGATAAAATATTTCGTGCCAAAGACATGCTACTTGAATTCGAAATATTTGGTTGAAGAAGAGAAGACTAATTATCATTCTATCACGATCTTTAGTGACAATGCCTCCCCGTTTACTAGTGTCTTTTAACACATAAACATGTTTTTTAACTTGAATTCAGCTCATACATGTGTCACACAATTCTGACACTCTTCCTTATCAATTACTTCTTACTTCTTTAGTTAGAAATTCCTTAACAATTTCAGTTTTTTTTTTTCTGAAAATCTGGACAAATGAAAGTCAAACTAATAAGAAGCACTTGATCATAAATTACTCTCAAATGTAATTAATTAATTTATCCGTTTTTACATTTGAAGAAATTAGACAACTTACACTTAAGAGGACAATCAAAAGGTAACCCATCTATCTTGTTTTCCAATAAGCCAAACATGTCTGAAAAAGGTAAGCCCTAGTCCTATGTCTGCTGAAGACTATTCCCATGCTGCCTATGTCAGCTTGCACACATGTTGGCAGATTCCGTGGTGTATCAAGTTAAATTAACTTGTAACGAAACTTGGTGTAAAAGTTGTTTACATTTTTTGTGTATACAAGTTAAATTCTTATTTGAAATGCCATTCAGACATGTGAGACTCTATTGTATCCTTCAATTTACGAGTTCTCTCTTACTCTGGAATATGTTGGCTTTTGTGTGTTTGATTACATTAAGGTTTAAAGTTTTTATTAATTCCTTTAATTGCTGGTAGCAACAATATATGTATGCGTGCACCAGCAATATGTATTTGAATTTGCGCATTCCAATTTGGAGGTAAGATACTTCCTATCAAAGGCATCTCACTTGATGAAACATTTGATTTAAAGACAACTTATTCGAACATGAGACATCTGATTAAACAAATGAGAACTTATCATTCAACTACTGCCTTTGGTGATAAAGCCTACTAGCCCTTCTACTAGTACCTTTATCTTCTTTTTTCATTTGTGGGATGGGTGAAAGTAATAAATGAAGAGTAGTACAATAATTATGTGGATGGAACCAAGTCACAGTAGTGCCCCGTGAGTCAATACTTCCAACTAATTCTATAAGGTATTTTTTATCTTCCACAAGCCTATCAATGTTTGAATATATGAAAAGAAATCACCTAATTTCTTTTGCTTCCAAAGAAATCTAAAATTAGTACTTTAGTATTTTCAACTCACTTCAATAACCATCAACTTTTCTACATTGCCGTGTAAAAAAACACATGCACCTTAAATAACTTACAACATGTAACTATATCTAGTAGCATTGATTTAAACTTGCCGGCAAACTACACTGATAATATATTTTTAAAAACATATATTATACATCTCCGAGGGGCGGAGCTAGAAGCCTGCATACGGGTTCAGCCAAGCCTAGTAGATTTTGTTCAAACGGTGTATTTGTGTTAATAAATTTATTAAATACATACAAATATTAAATTTAGAACTCAGACATTATCACTTTGAATTGTCATTATAAAATTTTGAACTCATGAAATTGAAATCTTAATTTCGCCTCAACCCGAGAGTCATACAATTATAAGCTAGATGAAAAAAGTGTGAGCTACTATAGAGTTTTCAGTTAACTTTTAAGTCCACCCCTTTCCCTTTTCCTCTGTATATATTAGGTGTTCATCTTTGGAGACTTGTCTTACATACTTGCCAACTTAATTATTAAAATTATCTTAATAAAAAAAAGTAGTCGTTGTTAACTGAAAGTTATATTTAAAAACTAATTGTTGTTAATTTACATAGTTATAATTTTGTTCAAATACTGTTGCTACAATTTAGAGATTGATGCAGTAACCAGTTTAGCTCCGTCATTTTTTTTGGGTTTTCACCTATGATGTCCGATATTTAAATTTTGTGTCCCACTTTGAGGTAAAACACTTCCTATCCAAGATAACTTACATGAACACGATCGAAAGTGACTTGTTCCCTAACCTTTCATTTTAAAACACAGTACTCCACTAAAATAAAAAAATAAGAAAAAGTATACTGCGTGGGAATCGATCTCTAGTCTTCTAGTTAAATAACTCAACATCCAACCCAACGCATCATTTAGTTTTCTAATTTTAGAAAAAATATATATCCAAAAAAATAACTAATTTTATGAAGAAACCACGAATTCAAGTGCCTCAATTTTTAACATGTAAATTTGCCCCGGGTGTTCAAAGGCAAACATGTGTTTGCTGTTTAGTCGCTTTCAAAATAGTGCATATCCATGTGAGGGAGAGTTAATAGTAGTACTTCAAAGCTGTGCAATTAATTTTTGGATATTTGGTATTTGTATTCACACGTTTTACTTTAAGGGTAATATATTTCCTATCAAAGACATATAATTACTTGAACTCGAAACATTTTGTTAAAGAAAGAAATAGTAATTACCATGAGCTACTATAGATTTTTCAGTCAAACTTCAAGTCTACCCCTTCCCCTTGAATTAAAAAAAGAGAAGAAAGTTGGTGGTTATATAAATTAGTCTTCTTCTTTTGAGACTTGTGTGTTGTTAGCTAAAAATTATAACTTTAAAACTAACTATTGTCAACTTAATTTTATCTCCCAGGTTCCCACACTAGCCTTTGCCAATTTATTTTTAACTCATGCAAGTTAAATGACATATTTATATATTATGTCTGTTTTTTACAAGATAAATTAATTAATAGTATTATTTAGCTAAAAAAATCACAAATAAAAGAATTCATATTTTAAATCGGACAAAAGGTTCATGACATATACATATAATTTTGTGGGCGTTTGGTCATGAAAAAAATATTTTACTTGAAATTTTTAAAGTTGAAGTGGTGTTTGAACATGCTTAGTTGGGACATTGAAATTTTCAAACAAAAAAAAAATACTCACTTTATAATTTTTGTAAAACATCTATTTTAAGAATACACGGAAGTTAAGGTTAATATTGCACTATGCACCATAAGATTTTTTAAAACACGAATACACCACTAAAAAATAAGGAAAAAGTATATTGAGTGAGATTTGAACCCTAGTCCTAGAATAAGTATACTAAGTGGGAATTGATCCCTAGTCTTCTAGTTAAATAATTAAATATTAAATCAAATGCATCATTTAATCTTTTTATAGCATAATTAGTATTAGTATGTAATATTATATTAATTTTGAAAAAAATGTATAGAAAAGGTAAGAGATAAATGTCAAAAATACACCTAAACTATCCTTTTTATTTTTTTAGTTTCATACTTAAACTATTAAGAGTGTGAGTTTCATACCTAAACTATTATTTTTTAGTTTGAGAAAACACACCTCAGTGGTGTGTGTAATGTATACTCTCTTTTATTTGAAAAAACCTTGACACATGGCATTCCACATGGATAAAATATTCTACCTTGATAAAAATTAAATAATAAACTATTAATATTAATTAAAAATTAAAGATTAAAGTATTACTATCCATAAAAAAATATTTTTTTTACAAAATAAAATTTAAATTATTTTTTTTACCCAACTCCACCACCTCCTCCATGTACCCCCCCCCCCCGACAACCCCCATCCTTTTTTAAAAAAAAATTCTTTTATAAAATATTTTTAAAAAAATCATACTTCACCCTCCCCTCCCAAAAAAATTTGATATTATTTTATTTTTAAAAAAATAAAAATTTTACTTTTTTTTTCTACTAGTGTACGAATATAACATAAATAAATAAAAAAATTTAAAAAAAGTCTTGTGGCTGCAAGTAAAAAATATTTTTCGATATGTACCAACATATAAGAGAAATTTTGTTTGTAAGCGGAGGGTTAGGTGGGGGTGGGTAGAATTATTCTTTTAAAAATATAAAATAATATCTAAATTAGTGTTTTTTTTTGGGGGGTGGGGGGGGAGGAGATGAAGTAAAAAAATTAAATACTTTTATAAAAGAAATTTAAACAAAAAAAACTAAAAAAAAATGGTCGG